>JASCZW010007331.1:0-133277 GCA_034211315.2 Aedes japonicus
TCAAACTTTGTTTTCTTATGCTGTATGTTGTATTTTGCATAAATCTGTGATTTCGAAAAAATCTTCCTCCCACCAATTTCCACCCTTATGCATCAACGAGTTTTTTTTTAATTCGTTTATTTTTTCGTCCGGCCTGTTTCCCCTCACATCGCGAGTGATTCCAAGGTGGAAAAAGTCGAAAAAATCAAGATCCTCACATTTACACAAAAAAACAAAATTTGTACACTATTTGATTTCATGATGATGATGATGATGATGATGATGATGATGTGAACTACCATCTAGTGTAGCAAGGCTACTGCCTATGGCACTGGACAGTTGTATGCCAAAGATTTGATCAAAGGTTATGCTGTGGTAGATGGCTTCAACATGTTCCTGTACGAAAGGCCAAAAAACATGGTAGCGTGAGCCCGTTAGCGGAGCCTACATTTACGCGTCGCCTAAAGCTACAGGGGTCTAAAGAGAATCTCCTTCCAGAAAAAAAAGTTTGCAAAAAACCAAGTCAAAACCGAGCCTTCGCCCTGGTAAAATGTCGCACTAGGATGGGGAGGAAGAGCCCGCCTTTCTTTTCCCCGAAAATGTTAACAACAGGAAGTTGGCAGTCCCACCATTGTTCATGCTTCATTTAGTTCATTCTTATATTTTTTTTTTTCAAATAAAGAGATTTATGTGGTCTTTGTCGAATTGCGTTTTCTTTTATGCAAGTCCTCCGTGGTTTCTTTTTAATCCTCATTGAGAGACCTTTTAGGAGTTTGTATTTCCCAAAATTTGATTTTCTTCGTAGCTTTACTGTGACTCCCATCAGAAATTTCGCTTCCATTCTTCTCTATATAATTCTTCGGCTTCTAATTTAAGTTTATTTTTATCTCTAGCTAACTGCTTCCAATTTTCCTCATTCATTTCATTATGTCTATTGAGATCCTGAGATCCTGAAAGTGAGGTACTTCCACGTCCTACCAGGTCCACTCCTCCTTCTTTTTCTTAAAATTAAGTTTGTATGCACCAACTTTATAGGATGCCTCATTTTCTCTTCTTAGAATATGACCGTAATAGCTACTTCTTCCTACTCTAGCTCTTTCTATTTAAAGTTTTCCCTTCTAGTAGGTTTCCTAGTATTAAATTTTTAAATTTTCAGAGTTTCTACAGTGAATAAAAATGTTTTTAAAATTAGTTTCTCATGAATTTGCCATTGACACTCTGCTTTTTTTCGTAAGAACACCTACTCTTGTTCCATATAAAATGGCAGGTGCTAGCACTGTTTTATAGATAAGTTTTCCTAATGGCCACGAAGGTTTAAATTGTTTACAAACACTAACCACTGTTCTAATTGTCTTAAATGTAATTTTGCATCTTAACCTGTTTGTAGATTTTCTATCTAATGTTGAGGAAATTCAAACTCCTAGATATTTTATACTATCATGAACCTTGAAACATTTTTCGTTTAAGACAAGTTATGTGAATGCTGTGCTTTATTATTTGGATACCTTAATAGTACTTGACATTTGTCATAATTTCATTCTAAGCCAACATCTGCTAATTGTTCAATCACTTCCTTAAGAATACATTCCATCTCCTCCTTAGATGTCGCAATAATTAATAAATCATCTGCAAAAGCTAGTAACAGTGGTAATTTAAGGCAAACTAGGTCCATCAGCTCAAGTTTTGTAATTTTACCTGCGACTTTACGTATTGCATTTTGCACAATTAAATTGAATAACATCGGCAACAAAGGGCATCCCTGTTTAATACCTTTTACCTCTTTTAACTTCACGTGACAGTTGATTATTCCATAGAATTCTAGTTATTTCATCCTTCATGCGAAGCTATAACCCTATCCACTAGTCTCGATGGAACATTAAGATCGAATAAGATGTCCTTGAGGCTCTGGACTTTAGCCGTATCAAAGGCTTTTTTCATATCTCTAGACTAACATTTGAAAAGGGCGGAAGAGCCAAAATGTAAACAAATCATATTGTATTATACTTCAATTGAACAATTTCAGAACAACTCATTTACCTTGACAATGACATTAAAATCAATTAGGCACCTCCTTAAACAAGAAAAATAATTTATGGCGTTCTTCCGGATCACACATTGCTCTAGTTATTCAGCTGTTCCGCCTCTTTTCTTCAGTTAGCTTCAAATTCTGGTAAATAGTTTAACATTTCAAGCAAACACTATTCTAATCATCATATACTTATTTCGACTTAAGCTTCAATTGACCGATTTAGAGCAACTTTTCCCTCGTCAACTTAGGGTGTACCGTAAAAATTTTTTTTTTTGCCCTAGCTTTTTTATTTCAATTTCCATCTTAAAATTTTGTTTGGACGAGTTGTAGATCTATTAAAGGCACGTATTTTGGTTTATAACGTCTTTAATTTAGAATAGAAAAGTTAGGGCAAAATAACCATTATTTTCTGGTACACCCTAAGTTGATGAGGGAAAATTGCTCTAAATCGGTCAATTTTTAAGCTACAAAAAATTTATATATAAAAATTCCATGAAATTTTCTGCGCTACAACTTGCGTAAGAAAGTAAACGTCTATTTCTGCAAATTAAAAAGTTAGTTTTTGTAATTTCGGGAAAATGGGGACCACCTTAATTTTAATTAACATCACAAAATGGGTCTTAGTAATGCAAACCATGTTGTAGAACATCACTTTGCTGTAAAGTTTCAAGTTTAGGCGCTGGGAGCATGTTTCCTCGTAAATTCGTATTCTGACCATAGTGCAATGGTGCCAGCTTATCACCAAAAACTGATGGATCTTGAGAAGTCCAATGCCCTTCGTTGGGAATGAGTTGTATTATGAGGCGATGCCGAAGAGCCTGGTTGTTCCGGAAACGTGGTCGGAAGGTAAAGACTGCGATCGAAGCTGCAAATTTAAATGATGATCTGGATTATGATATTGAAAATTCATAATATACGAGTTGGACGTAGCAGCAATAGTGAACAGGAATACGTTTGCTATGAATTTAAGAGAAATATACTTCGCTTCTCTGATTGTTTAATACATTTAAAATCTTTTAATTATTAGGTACATTTGAAAAGTCCTTTACTGAATGGTATCCATCTTTTTACGAGCTTAACTGAGTTTTAATGCTATTTCCATGCAATTGAATTTAAATACACTTAGATTCAAAACGAAAATATACGCAGAACATTATATACACAAAAGTATTATCTGTTGAGTTGAAAATCGTAATCATTGACTAGCGACATTTGAATTTATTCCCGATCTGTACGTTAAACCCAACGTCGTTGCTAGTAGTGCGCTGTATAGTGCATCAAATCTGCTATATATTGCACTAATAGCGACGTTATGTTTAAACGCACAGAACAGGTATAAAATCCTCCGATGGTCATCTAAGCCAAAATGCATCCAGCCCTCAGGTCTCCTCATTCGATGTCGCAGCTTTGATTCCATCGCGTTGTCTATGTCCATGACTGTAAGAACATGATTAAGAATCCGCAATACAAATAGTACTGTAAGAACAATGTTCGTTCGATAAAATCACTTAGTCACTTATTTTCTTAGCCGTACTTATACTCATCTAATTAGTAAAATTAACTGTTTTGGTATGGTAACACTGGGTCGTAATTCCTCTCTTCTTGATTAATGCGGCTGAAGAGCGTAGGCGTAATAACAAATAAGATGCCGCAATATCGTAATTTAACGGTGAGTTTCAGTGCTGGCAGTTTAACAGGCGAAAAACCTAAGGCGTATTAACACTCTAAAATAAGCAGGGCGTATTTTGGGTTTTATAAATTTTTAGCTCAATAAAACATATTTCTGCATATATCGTCTGATAAGGTTAAGCACTCCATTATTATAGAAGAAGTAATCATAATAAACGGTCAATTGAAGCTTTCTATGGAAAATAGGATTTGATTTTCGTTTTGTATCTTTGCCTTCAGTTTTCTCGGTTTCGTGATTTTGAGTACTGCCCTTTTCAAATGTTAGTCTAGATCTAACGCTATCACATAAACATCTTTTCCAGCATTCCAATATTCTTCTAATATTCTTTTTGGTTACAAAAAATATGATCATCCGTAGATCTATTTTTTGTAAATGCTGCTTGGTACAAATCTGGTTCTTCTATGTATTTCGTAATTTGTCTGGCTATCCATTTTTGCATAAATTTTGTACACCACACTGCACATAGAAATACGCCTAAAATGCCTGTCTGCTAGATTTGTGTGTTGTACAATTATTTGAAATTTATTTTGTCAAAAATTTCATCAAGATTGAATGAACATTGTGCTCTCAACAAGTCTGGGTCCTACATGGTCCTAGTTTTTTACTCCCATAGAAAAATGTATGGAAAATCGGAAAAAAAACTTTCTCACTAAGTTTTCAAGTGTGGGCACACATGCGCTATATACACCACAATAGGCTTATTTTGAAGATTTCGGTTTCATCTTTGCGCAAACTTGCGCAATTACGGTTCTGGGAGGCCAGAGTCCTTGAATGCCTGGGAAACCCTTCACTCAAACTTAATTTTAGTTTATTTTACGAAATCGAAGGTAGAACACGCGCATCTGTCGAAAGCTGACACAGAAAGAATATTCATGCATTGTACGAAAACATCACATCCTGCCGTGCTTTAACGGACCTATCAATACTTTCTCTTCACATCTTTGGTTCTAGCAGAAATTGCTGTCTACCTCTAGGGTTGCATATTGATAAGAAGGATATTTCCAACTTCAAATGGAGTAACTGTGTTTCTTTCAAACATTAACTACGAAACAGCAGTTCTAACTGAAAACCGTTAAGCAACTTTGATCAAACAGCAAAAAATGTGAAATTACTCATAAATAATATAGAAAGTAGAAAACTTTGGCAGGACAGTTTAACTTAGATACCTTAGGTGCCTCTACCAAAAAAAACCATGTTTTTGCTCTAACTTTTTTATTTCAAATTTTTTCAACAAAGTTGTTTTCAGATGGTTTTTAGAACTAAAAGAGATGTAGCTATTGATCTCTAAATTTTGCCGATATCTTCAGTTAGCGAGTTTTTTACGGTTTTCTCATAAAATTACGCCCTTTTCTAGTGTGTTTACTCAATTTATATAATAATACAAAACTTTACAAGTGCAGTTAAAACTGTTTTTTCTGTCTGTCCCAACAAGAGAAATTAACATTTGAAAAAGCTTATTTTGTTTACGAAAACCATAACAACTTTTGTTTGACATACGATAGCGATGTGGTTCAAGTATTCAAACATTGTATATTTAATTGTTCTAGAATCATTAGAGAGCAGCTTTACTGAAAAGTTTTAAATAAAAAAGTTAGAGTAATAGACCTGAATTTTAAAGGGACATCCTAAGCTATGTAGAAAAAAATGCTCTAATTCGTTCATCTCAAAAGCTATTTTCGATTTCTCTAAAAACGAGGACCAACCTAAAATCGAGCCCTCGATTGACAGAATGCGAAATGTTAACAATAGGGAAGAGGCACCCCCATGCTCGTTATCTAAATCTTTTCACGTGGGTACCCTGGTGGTCCTTCCTTTTCCCCGTTATATGTTATTTAATATAATGTTATATTTAGTATATGTTGTTGTAATCATTTGATTTCTTACCTTGTGGTAGAAAATTTGGCTGAAAGTAAAATTGGTTAGGGTTATATACCGTTCTTTGCTTCAATTCGATGTATTGGCCAGGTTTTTTTTTATGTATGGTTTTGCTCGTGGTCATGTGAAAGGAAAGAGAACAGGAGAAAGGAGAGAACCATTAGTAATTGGTAACATGCTATGCGCATCTGAGATTTTCATGGTGATATTCTCACAACGGCCGTTCAGAATGGTTTGACGGATGCGTATGAGAGATCATTTCCTATTAATTCCCACTTGTTTACTCAACTCCATCACGTTTAGATATAGAAGGCAAGAAACCTTTCACTACGTGGAATATCAGGGCAATGACCCCCAACGCATCTTCAAGTGATTATTACAAGCTGTTCATTTAGTTTAGGTACTTTTGAGGGCGAATAAAGGAGCTAGGCTAACATAACATCCCCTTACCCTATTTGCTGCTTATTGAATTAGAAGAAGAACTAGAAATATTTTGTTATAAATTAATAAGAAAGGTCCGTCTGGTGGTTGCAAGAATGCCTGACAGATCTTCTATACCGACTCGAAATATAATTGGAAAACCATGTGGAGTTATCCAGCGATTTTTTAAAAAATTGTTTCTGCCATGGGATTCGATCTTAGATTATTGGAAAGAGCTGTTACTGAATCTACTGTGGTTGATCTCACTAGGGCATGGTGACTCGTGAGAAGATACTCGAATAATGAGTATGAAGTTATAACTCTCGACAGCTCTTTGATTTTCATTTTGGGATGAACAAATTATTCCCACTCATCCCAGCAGGCAACACCATCACGCACGAGTACTATGAAAGAGATGTAGCGGTTGGCTGGTCTTCACGAAACTCATTTTGTGCATTATACAAAAAGTTGTAATGATAGCATTTCACCAAGTAAAAAGCAATATGAATGTTTCTTACAATATGCGAGACATTTGTTCTTTGTACAAAATCCATTATTACGAAACGCTTGAAAGCTAATTTACGAAAATAAATTTTCAGTGTTGAAATTGGTTAATACCTAAATCTCATACTTGATTACCACGGTCTTACCCTTCTTACAAGGAAGTGTAGACCGAGGGGTACGTCACTTTGCAATTTCACATTGGATCGTTGCAAATCCTTATCAAATTTACACAAAAAACCATCGCTTCCACTATCGCTTTTAATCCCAACAGTATTTTTTTTTATTATTAATCATTTATTTGTACAGGATCGATCAAATCAACTTTCCAGACTAGAAATTAGAAGAAAAATTAGTATCTTCCATTTAATTCCGAGTCAAGTTATTAGTACGAGACACTGAAGAAGTCTGCACATTGTAGACGAAATACGCGTATCTGTCGAAGATAAGCAAAGGTAGTTGGAATTAAATGGAAGATACTAATTTTTCTTCTAATTTCTAGTTACAGGTATTCCACTAAATTTCATTAAATATTCCAAAGCCTGCTGACTCCTCTATCAAAGATCCAACAGTGAAAAACGATTAAGTGGAATTAACTTGGCCAAACTTTGCAGTAAATATCAACGGAGCAATCATAGGACGATGATGCTCTGGGATTCTACGAAGCTCCTGCTTCATGGATAAATCAAAATGAATCAAATTGTCGAAATCGGAGAGGCAAACAGTTATATTTGTTAGTTTTGTAAAATTCCAATAGATTTTTCCAATAGATGCTGCTTTCGCTGAAAACGAACAAAAACGTGCTCAAGCGCGAATCACAGAACTCTTCACTTTAACACTTTACAACATTTCTTGCATTTCAGGATCCACCGAATGGAGATCGTTTATAATAAATACGAATGATTGTAGTACTTTACATTTACATAAATATGTACACTATTTTATAAATATTTCATGGGCGTGGAAGGGACCATCAGGGCACCCAATTGAAGCAAACTGGATGGGAAGAATGGGAATGCCAACTCCCCATTGCTAACAGTTTGTGAATAGAGTGCGGGCTCTTCTCCCCGCACATTGTGGCATCCTCATGTTAGATTGCTTGCTCTTTTGACCAATTGTTCAATTTTGTTGTTGGAAAGAGATTCTTTATATCCCTGTGGATACGTATGTGTATGTATGGGACTGATATGCGTTACAAGGCAGTATATGTTATCGCAAACATTTTTAGCCCTGGAGATTGAATGCCTGTTCATACACGTACATTTTGAGGTCGTCATCATAAACAATAAGCCCCACATGAAAATCTTCACAAATCAAATGGATATGTGAAGAATGTTCACACTTCTGAACTGAAAAATAGACATTCTTGATCCTGGCGTGTATATAGCTAAAGTAGATTTTCTATAATACAAAACAATCTCATCAAGTTCCTTATCCCATGCAGAAAAGCTGGTCCGGGTGCGGGGCGAAGCACTTATAAACGAGAAATTAGAAAAACTACCGACGCACAATCTATCTGAAGAATCACGGACACAAATTTGACACACTTTGAGTAGGAATCTTGGGAATATTTTTTTTCTCGCGAAAACAACGCAGCTAAAGCAGAACACGTCAGTTTCAATGCACGGCTTGCTGTGATGTTTTCCAAACTAGGTTTGAAACGGTTTTGTGTCAAAATGAATTAAGTGTAACGGTACTTTGCAAAGTAAAATAACAAACTGATATCAAATAAGTAAAAAGTTTTGTTATCACAGATATCATTTTGAACTCACCTGTTAACACATAACAAATTTAGTCATCAACATTGACAAATTTAGTAAACATTTGTTATCAATTTTTCAAGGCGATTATTGATTACCGTTACTAAATTCTACCAGCATGCTGACGAATGCTGAATATTATCAGCCTGTGATGGATATAAAATTGAACTGCTCACCAGAAGTACTACTTCAGTTATTAGTGAATGAATTTGATATCATGTTGATAACATAATTTGAAAGTATCTCAAAAAATTCGTTCATGTCACAGAATTTGTTATCAATATGAACTCAATGATAATAAAACGACTTAATATTGTGATATCCACCGAATAATAATTTGTTTTCTCTTTCGTTATTTTGGCTGTTGATGAAATGATAACATATTTAGAGATCAAACACTGATTTAAGAACTTGTTATCAATTTGGTATAAACTTTTGCTCGGGTAAGGATTGGAAAACTAGTTTTCTTGTTTGCATTTCTTGATTGTATCAAATGATAGGGGAAAGAGGGATGGAGTCGGTAAGTGGCCAAACTAGCAGCTAAATATGGTTTTAATGTATCTTCACCTTAACAGCAAAAGTGAACTTTGTGGTCAAGCGATTACCACAATGTGAGGTGCAGACTGTGGAAATTTCCGCTAACTGGGAAATGTCCTCACTTGTCCATTGATTGTTAGATTAAGTTGACCGTTGTAATGGTTCAAGTCCGCGTCTCTACATCCACAAATCGACGAAGCTATCGAACTCAGATGGTCCCAAATTAACACGCTACAAAGTGTCCCTAAAATTCTCACCGGAGTTCTTACAATCAAACATAAAAACCTGTCCATCTCATGCGAAGCTTTCATCCGATCGCGGGTTCCATAATCTTCATCAGTTAACACACATTGTTGTATTTACGTCCAAGGTCAGGGCCAATCATCAGTTCTCGCACATATGCATGCATCGCTTCTCATCCCATCCCATCCCATCCCAGCCACCGGCTTACGTGCGTGTTGTATCATCTCGTCATTCCACCGAGTCGGTTCGGTTTCATTCGAGCGAAAACGATTAACAAATAAAAAAAAAAAAACGCAGATTCATTTATTATCACATATTAACTGCTCCGTAATGCTGGACGAAAATAATGACGACGACGACGACGACGACAACGAATTGAACACGCGAGACACGAAATTTGTCGTAAATTTCCAAAGCGAGATGAAGATGCTGCCACGAACGTGCTGTGCAAGTTGCAAGGTGCGTTCCGAAAAAAAGAAGCCTTCGAGAATCGAATCGCATGTCGGTCGCGGGGCCAGCTGTGTATGGACGACGTCGGACCTCCCGAGGTTGACCTCTAATTTCTGTAGCGTGGTGCATCTCCATCACCAGCCCCCGGGCGACGAGTTTGCAGGCTCACGTCACTTTCACTTTCAACCACGCCAACCAACCGGGCCCTGTCAGAGTCTTGCGAGATATCTACCTACATCGACGCGTCCAGAAGGAACTGCGGGGATAAGGGGGAGATGAGAAGCACCGGGCCGTGCATCGCCACGACGGTACCGTTACAAACGATTGCATAATCATCATCTGCTGCTGCTGTAGCTGCTGCCTGCGAAGCGGTCATGATGATTGTTAACTTTGACTTTTCGTCCCGCGAGGACTGTCGATGTGTTGCAAGATCGATGGGTTTGTCTTCTTGCGATTCTCCGGGTGGCTGCGAGACTGCTTTGCTTCAAATAGCTCAAGGACAAGCAAGCCATGATTAGAATTTCGATAAACAACCGGGAACTCGACACTTAAAAAAATAATGGTTTGGATTTGCTAAGGTTGCGATCCGGCTCGATGACAATGAGTCGAAGTGGTGCTAATTCCGTAACAAATGACCGTCGCATGATTTCCATATATGCCTTTCATTTTCTTCTAACATCCTCCTGCCTGGCGGCTAGAACGATTCTGATCGCTTGACATTTGTCTTCTCTAATTACCACCCGAGCAGCACAGATCACATTACAAAATCCATCATTCTTAATGTCCCTCCTGTCTGCGCCTGTGTGTGAGAACGACCGGAGCCACGCTGTCCAAGTGTAGGTCAAATTCGTCCGGCTAAACTATTGACGGCGCGCATGGTCATCGCTGAGGGGAGATGATCTACGCCGATCATAAAAGAGCTCATTTCCAGCACGGATAATCTATTGCCAGTTAACTATACAAGCTCCGATTGATTTCGCCCTGACTGGTTAGATGGTCATCGAACAGCGAGTGGAGCGTTCGGCCATTGAGCGTTGAGCATGAATGGGCCACAAGATGCGGAATTTCCCGACCCGGATTGACTGACTGCACAGGTAAAGTGACGCATGCCGTGCTGGGTCCTTATTTGCAAACAAGAGCTACACGCCTCTCCGGCGCCATTCACGAAGGTGATTTTTTAACTGCTCTTAGCAACAACAACCTGCAGCAGCTGAAGGTCGATCAATTAGCTATGGTTTAACAACACGGCTCAGCAGCAGCAGCAGCAGCAGGTGACCGAGCTTTGATGTTTGAAGATGACTTTTCTTGAATTGAATCCATGTGAATTCTATCCGCAATGCATGACGAATGATTGACTCTGTGACATCTGCTTGCTGCATGATCTATGGAAAGGTCGATGTCTGAAATGAAGTTAAAACAGCTGGGCCTGATGGGGGTTGGTTTTGAATTTGGACTGGTTAAAATTAAAATTGCCTAATTTGTTGGTTTCTTGATGTAACTTTGTGAATAAAAACACAATTCATGCAAGAGTTGGTGTAAGAATAAATTTGGTCTTCTTAACAGTTCAATGTGATATTGACCAATACAGACGGGGTCAGAGTCAAGCAGATAAAATTCAAAACTCTTCACAGTTGCACGATATTGCATTAATATGTTCAACAAAGCTGCTTAGATAAACCTATATTTTTTAGATATGTTACCGAAATGTTACCGAAAACATAAAGCTGTTTGTTTTCATTTTACTGAGATGTATACGGTCTTGTAAAATTCGTCTGTATTTTACGTTTTTGTTTGCATTATTCTTGCCAATTCGATATTGATTAGTTTGAGCTTTTTCAGACATAAATGATATTTTTTACCATTCAGAAACATAAATATACACATTTAGATTTTTTACAGAAATCTGTACAGTTTTACCGAATTCTCAATAGCTGAACATTCGGTAATCCGATTTACCGGTTTTCTGTGAAATTTTACAATTATCTGTTAAAAAAATTACCGGATTTCGGTGAAATTTTACCGAATTCCGTAAAATCAAATTATCGAACGTTCTGCTGTTGAGAATTCGGTAAAATTTTACAGATTTCTGTAAAATAATTTGAGTGTGTAGACGAATTTCACGCCAACTCATCTTCGTGTTTGGCAGTAGGGCATGCAATACCGGTAGTACCGAAACCGAAAACCGGTATTACCAGGCTAAAATTAAATACCGAAATACCGGTAGTATAGCCGAAAAATACCGGTATTACGGTATTGCACTTAAAAAATATACATTTTATTATTTATAAAGTAAATCTATGGAAGATTACGGAACGTCCATTAATTACGTCACGCAAAAATTGACTTTTTATACACCCCCCCCCCCCCTTGACACGTTTTTTGTGTGGACCTTCAAATTTTCAAAAAAAAACCCTCCCCCTACTGCGTGACGTTATCCGTGGACCTTCCCTTCCCAACCGGCGCAGTCAAATCCTATATGGGTTTTCAAGCTTATTAATAACATGATCAGTCTTTCAATGTTTGATTTAGTGTCTCATATACAACTCGTTTAAAAACAAAAAAAAGCGCAAGAGGTGGAGCTTATATATAACATGTATGAGGTTATAAATGAGTGGTTTTCTTAACTTGATTATAACTTAAATACAACCCATGCTTACGTTGTAAACAATGCAGAAAAAGTTATATAGGTGTTGTAAATAAATATTTTTGGCTTACAAGTTCTCCTTCTCATCCGTGAGTTGTTTTCTCGATAAAAATAAAAACAAAACTTTGGGGAAATCATCAAGGTGAACAATTGCAGTGGAGATGCAAAAGGAGAGTGAAATATCAATATATTTTTTTGCATAATTTGTGTTAAAATAAATCTTCTTCATCCAAAAAATACTTGAGCCCTTTCAATTTTATGGTGAAATTTTGCCTTCTACTCGCTGAAAATTCACGCGCTAAGTAAAAAGATTACTTTAAATGAACGGAATTGTAAAATATATACGTGACTATAATTTTTAATTCATTAAAAACGTGAATTTAATATAAAAAATAATGAAGAATTAAACTTACAGTAAAATCCATCTCAAATTTCTCTCAAAGCAGGGCTACATAAAGAATTCTTCAATGAAATATTTTATGTCCTCTAATCACACCCAATATAACCGCCATATTCATCATAGCCATTGAAAACACGAATACACTACCCCTTAAATAATTTGGAATAGAATAAAAAATGGAAAAATTTTAAAGATTTAAAATTGAATAACACAATTAGACTTCATTTGGTTCAAAAAATAACTAATAGAATATTTTTGGAAAAATATAAAAATGTTTCCTACCCGCACCATTCACAAAATTGGTTTGATGCGTATTTTGTGTACAAATAATATTCCATTTATGATAATGAACTAACCATATCTGAAAAATGTTTTGTCAATCCAAGCGATTTTAAGACAAATAGCAGAATAGAGGTAAGTCTCGACCAATTTAGGTGAGTATTACCGTGTTCCAATTTTGCTTTAGTCTAATGGTAGAAAAATAATAATGCTTGTATGCACGTCCTAGGTATGAAATTGAGCATACATCTTGATTCCCCTCTTTTCTATCATCCATGATTTCGTTGCTAGCGTTACTATCGTTGCTATGTACCGAACAGCGAAATCGATCTTAGCAACATGTTCAAATAGAATGTGGAAAATCCATCAATTTCAAATCAAGTCAGAACGGAACGGATGTTTTGCCGCGGCTGCAAATTTGAAGCTCCAAGATATCATTTACCCTAATTGCAAGCAACCAACTTTCTAATGGTTTACTGGATGACTTTATACCGAAACTTCTTGAAAATTTACCGAGTGAGTATCAATCACCATACAAATTATCCGTATTTAAGGTCATATTCGACCAAAAGCCTTAATATTTCATGTTGAACACTTTTCAATGATGCGGTCAACGTGTATAACTTGTTTTTTTATTGTAGATTTTAATTGGGTCATTTGCCACATATCTGAGGTGAGGTTTGTACTCGTGACTTCGCGGCTCATGAAACTTGTCAAGATATTAGCATCTGAAAAATCAATGGATCGGAATTTCCGCAGTTTGGAGGATGATGTAATCAAAGAGGTCCATAAAAGGATTAATAGGACTGTCGTCAACATAACAGTAGCATTGAATTTAAAAACTCCTACACATGCGTGAGTATGGTGATTATTCCTTCAAAACTGAAAGTAGCATTCTTGAGAGTCTATTGCACTTTGAAATTTTTCACTCCTACGGCTACCAAAGTTTTATAAATAGAGAGAGAGAGAGAGAGAGAGAGGAGGGGATTAGTATTTTCAATTTAATTCCACTAAATTTTTTGTATCCTTGACAGGTACGGGTATTTTGCCGACAATGTGCAAATTTCTTCAGTGTCTTGTACTAATAACTCGACTATCAGTACAAGACACTGAAGAAGTCTGCACATTGTAGGTGAAGTACGCGTATCTGTCAGGACACAATAAAGGTAGTGATATAAAATGGAAAATACTAATCTTTCTCTCTCTCTCTCTCTCTCTCTCTATTTACAGACATTCCGCTAAGAAGCTCTCATTCATTAGGATTCAAAATTTTATGTTATTGAAGAATCTCGCTTTGGCAAACCATGGCTCATGAAGTACCAGTATACATAATTGAAGCAGCTGCATTCACCTGTTCCTCGATTATGCCTTGTTCAGACTACAGAGTTATAACATGTTATAACGGTTGTCAAAAAATTGCAACACAGAATACACCATCAAGATAGCCTTATAACATGTTATAACTCTGTAGTCTGAACAAGGCATTAGACTCCTCATGAATACACCTAAAAGCTGAACGCGCAAAAAACTGGAGGGAATCTCGCTTAATTTACGAATTCGTGTAGAACTAAAAGGACTACGTATCTGTTTTCAATCTGAAAAACCCTGACGAATATCGGCCAATTAAAACAAATGCTTAATCTTGTATGAAAGCTTTGTTTTCTGTAAGTAATTTTTGTCGATAAATGTTATAAAGGTTGTGAGTTGCTATAAAATTCTGTCGTTTCTTCATTGCAGTGGATCTCTTTAGGTAATTCCAACATTTAAATTAACTGTACAGTGTACTTGGTTGAGCTTTTCATTTCAGGAACTGCCCAAAAAATTGAATTCGATGCATTGGTGCTTCCCTAATTTGTTAAGAAATAGAACAACCAATAGTTCTTACTATGGGATTGTAATCGCGTTCAATGATGGTTTATGTGATCAAGCAAACATAAAATGTCCTTCCGTGAGCCAACAAAATTTGTAAAAACACCCAAGCGCTATTCTCAAGTATTGAAGCATCTGTGAAACCAAAATATCTATACAAAAAGGTTAGGTACATAATAATACTCCAATTTTGTGCAACATCTTCAATGAGAATTGAAGATCCCCAATGGTGTTGATGTAGTAAGATTTGGCATCTCTGGTTAAGCGACTTTACGTTTGATTTGTATGGCTAATTTCACCCGGGATGAGCAATCTCACTTCTCTATCGCATCACTTTTAATTCACCCAAACGTCACACAAACTTCGGTAAATAGAGATGAAATTTCGAATATAATTTGTTAGGACACGTCTCACCAGTGGTAGTGTCATTTTTATGCAAAAGGCTTTGACCGCCAAGTTGTACTATGACGAGCTGGCGAAAACATTGATAGGTTGGGTTCAAAATCTATCTATGTTTTCCGCCAGCTCATCATAGTTCAACTTGGCGATCAAAGCTTTGCATAAAAATCACACTGCTACTGGTGAGACGTGTCCTAACAAATTGTATTCGAAATTTCATCTCTATTACCGAAGTTTGTGTGACGTTTGGGTGAATTAAAAGTGATGCGATGGAGAAAGTGGATCGCTCATCCCGGTGAAATAGCCATACAATCAGACGGAAAGTCGCTTAACCAGGATGTCAAATCTTACTACATAACCATTATTTCTCCTAAACGCCGCACAGAATAGACCTTAGATGTCTTAAATAGTCATGTGACTTCCATTCAATTTACACTGATTTAATAACTCAAAGTGACACATTCGTGTAGTATTTGTATAAGGCAAAAAGGTAGATGGTAATCAATAACGATGTTCATTAAAAAGTGATGAAAAATGCTCCGCGAAAAGGTCGACTTATTCCTTTAAAAACCAATAGAAGTGCAGTTAAAAATCTGAAATGTTCAGTAAATAAGTGAAAAACGCTCCCTGAAAAAGGAAAAAAATGTGCAGTTAATATTTAAAAATATTCTTTCAAACACTGGTATGCTTCATTTTAAAGTGTAATTCCATCGTTTAAGGCCGGCGCACATTGGATCCGATCCAGCTGATTTGACATAAATATGACAGAAAACCTATGGGCTAACTGTCAAATCAACGCAAACTCAGCCGGATCGGATCCAATGTGTGCCGGTCTTTACAATCGGAAAGTAGCCGTTAGAAAATTATTGTGTGCCGTAAAATCAACTAAAATTTGCAGTCAAGAAGCAAGATCAATTTCAGTTTTTTGCTGCACATTTTAATTGATTTTACGGCACGCAATAATTTTTACCGGTTTCTTTTCCGATTGTATACGGTGGAATTACTCTTTAAAATGGGGCATTTTAGTTAGCTTAAAAAGAGTATTTATAAATATTAACTACACATTTTCTCTTTTTACGGAGCGATTTTCAAATATTTACTGAACATTTCAGAATTTTTACTGCATTTTCATCAACTTTTTAATGAGCAAATCAAGTTTTTTACGGAGATTTTTTTAATGACAATTTCACCTATTTTACTTAGCAAAACAAGGGCTGCCATTTATGTAACTTAATTAACTTTATTAGCAAAAAATATGTATATTTTCAACACATACTCAGAAACATGTAAAAATAAATTTTAAAACTCAAACACAAAGCATAACGTACAAACAATTGTTAAAATACATTATTTTAATATATTGAACCGTGCTTAGATCAATAACTTTGATCCGCACTATACTTCTTGACGAGTAATTAAGAAATATTATATGCAGGTTGTATGATTGTTATTAAATCTTATTTACAACATAAAAAACATGACTTTCGTTTGTTGCATTCCCGATGTTATATATATGTTTATATTTCTGTACTCATAATGTTTTAATATTTGCTGAGTAGCAACGTCTGGCAGCTTTAATGTCTGGCAACCATATGTATTTGACAGTACACTGGCTAGGTCAAATGGAAGCACAATAATAAAATTGAATTAGATTCGTTTATCCGTCTCTTTAAGTGAAAAACAATGCCGTTTTGTGTTGTTCAAACTCGCAAATCTAAATCATCGAAGCCAGTGCTCACAATAGTACCCTCTAAATGGGTATCGAATGGTAATGTTTATTGGCCGTCGACCAATTTGATAACTTTGTCGGCTAATGAAAATTCACAGCCAGAATTAACATGGCGTAGTCAAAAATGTAAAGTAGTAGGTCAAGCAGCTACTTACAAATCCGCTGAAGGTGCAGTTCAAAAGCTGGAAAATATTACGGATTCGGAAGATGCAGTCCAAACAAGCCTCGGAACTCGTGCTCATCCAGGTAAAAAATGCGAAAAATTCCGATCAAAAATGTATCAATTGGCCCCACCTAAAAGTGATTCACCCAAGGTAAAGAGAGCTATATGATAATTATTGTATTTTATTGAACAATTTCATGCATTTTTCAGGATATACTCAACACTAAAAAAAATAAACATTGCCTTGTAACTAAAATACCACTGGACCAACCACATAAATCTTCTTCGCTTATTGAAAATGTGATCTCAATGCAGCCAACTTGTTCATATAAATTATCATCGAATAGCAAAACCTTGACACAACCAATCGTCACATCACACATTAATCCTATTGCTTCTATGGATCCGCTTCCGTCGATTGAACTCCAATCAACTACTACCAGGGCAGAGACAATTATTGCCGAAAAACCCACGGAAATTGAGCACCATATTGCAGATGATCAGCAAATCCACGAACAGGTGCTAAATATTGTAGAAGGTATTCAACCACAAAAGAACACCAGCAGCAATCAAATGAGGTAAACTCGTAGTAACATTACGTGAAGAATACAGTACTCCATTACAGCATTTCAACATTCATATGCTGTTGATGCATATGCTTGCTTGGGTACTGAGATTCACCCATATTTATGTTTGTTATATAATATAGTATGTACTTTTACAGCTCGAATTCGCGATGGCAGAACCTTTACAAGTTATCCAATCTTCGGATGGCAGACAATTTGTTCGGCTTGAGAATGGAAATTATTTAGAAATTATGCCAAAGCAGATGATTCCTGATAAAGTACCAATAAACCTCACTAAAACAGACACGTCCACTGAATTTGATAATGATCAACCCGTTACTCTGGAGGACATCAACGAACGATTGATACGTATCGAAACTTACCTACAAAAGGTTATGTTGTTTATGGCTGATGTGTCCAAATTCATGGAATTAAGGGCAGAACCTGCAGCAACAACAGCACCTGTAAAGCGACGAAGAAAAATTTCGAAGAGTTCGATATGCTATTCCCCATAATTAACGATGAGATGTTACTATCATTCGAAACTCGCCTCAACGATCAAGTTTTCTTCGAAAAACTTTTACGGTATGTGTCATGTCAATATGAACTGAATGGAAAAAGAGACGGAAAAGCGTTTTTAAAACGCTAATTCGGAAAATGATTACTCCTTATGCACTTTTACCGTACTCGTGGCTAGGGAAGTCCAGACATATTTCTCAAGATCGAGAACCGAATAAAGTTTCAAAAATTTATTTAAGAATATTGTTAAGTTTTTCAACAGTGCAACATCTGAGGCGGACTGCACCTTTTCTAATGAAGGAGTTTGCAAAGCATTCAGTGATATTCTTCGACAGAAACACACAGAAATGAAACGGTTTTTGGCTGGAGGTGAACGAAGAACACCCTCGTCACGAGTGAGACCGCGAAAAGTTGAACTGCAGTCGATGAATATGGAAATGGATATGAACATGGAAAGCTCTGAAATGGATACCACTCCAATGTCGAGTGCTAGTGAAGACAACGAAGATTCTTTGAATACGTTATAGAACATGACACTAACTTTTTTATTCATTAAAATCAAAGAATAATAACAATGAATATAAAATAAAGGAAAGTAATAATAATATTGCGTTTACTTATTTCAAAGTGTGGATCAATGGAATAAATATTACTCTAAGTGAATCCCTGCTGTTATAATGAATTTTCACCATTTTTCCTCGAATCTCGTGAATTTCCAGACTTTGTGCTGGCTTCAGATTTAAATGTGATACAAAGATAAACAATGATGATGACAATAATGGTTTAACAAAAAAATCCATTAGATCCTGAACTTGGCGCCCATAATAAAAAATTGTATCTTCAGTAGGGTTGTAAATAATATAATCTACACATACAACACCATACCTGTCAGTTAAAACCCACTTATCGCTATCTGAAGACGTGTCTAACACAAAGTCATCTAAATTTATGTATGAGTAAGCAATATAGTTCTTGTTCTCCAACATATTCCGTAATGTTCTGTCCATACTACTGGTTACATTGCATTTCCTTTTCAACATTAACGATAATGACTTTTTCTAGCAACAATGTTGGGATTTGAAGTATTGCATTGTATTTCCGTGATCCGCCTTGAAACTTGTGATAGAGGAAGATTACCACTTCGGATGAGTCTTTTGAGTGTATACAGTCTTGATTCAAACGGATATGCATCAAACGAGTCAAGTGGTCCAAATCTTTCAACATCATCAATCAAATGTACTAAATTGTGCATATTGCTACAAAATAACTGTGGACCGTACAGCACCTTCACTCCTTCTAGAAAGTCATTGATGAGGTTTCGTGCGATTTGGTAATTTTCTGGTGGCTGATCGGGTCGCGAACAAATTTGAATTGCACAATAAAAATTTAAGAAGTGGTCAGAAATTTCATCTGTCTCGAAAAATTGTTTTAATACTATTGGACTTAAGTACAGTAAGAATGTACGATATTCCGTTCCTTTCCATCGGGAAAGGTGATCAAGGCTTCGTACTGGTCGCCTAATTTCACGTGGCAATTTACATTCTTGCAAAAATTTGGACACGTTTTGAATTTGGTTAGCAGACCATTTAGCGTTATGATTATTCAGATTTCCACATTTCCAGCCATTTAAAAACCTTTTTGTTATACCTAAATCGAGAAGATGTAATGCATCACCAATGGGAAAATCCAGAACCATATCCAATCCATGTATTTTTCAAGGATACTATCAGTTTTGTGATGCCCTTCATACACTCGAGCACGAAATTCTGCATCGGTCCTCAATGCTGCATTTATTTCTGGGAAAATCATGGTTTTAAACTCATGTGAATATTCACCTTCAGTTACGCATTTTAGGCAAGAATTGTATCCATTGTGGCCAATAACACCTAAAACAGTAATTATTTATGCAACTAGTTAATGTGTGTTATACTTAAAGGATCATTACTTACCACGCAGCATGGATCTTGCTGGTGTATCGCAAATGAAACATCGGAGCTTAAATTTAATGGTGGTTTTCTTAATGCTTAAACCGTTTTGCAAAACATTATTGAGTTCAATGACGAACGGTTCAAGGAATTTATTTACATCTTTTGGTTTATCTATAAAATAAATACTTCCTTTTTAAATTCTAACATAAGAAGGTTACAGAACTTACAGTTTCCACAGAAAACTCCCACTACTAAAGGTGAATACTGAGATCTCAACTCATGGATATTAACAAGGATAGGCCAGAAGGATTTTGTAGAGCTTTTAAAGGTGGGCAAGCCATCAATATTCACATCCAACGAAAGTTCATTTGGAGTATTTTGAAGCTTAGATAAAATTTCAATTAAGCCTTTTTCTAAACCATAGTGCCAATATTGCTCGTCAAGGTTTTTGTCTGACTTAATATTTGTCTTACGTGGAGTTTGAATCAGTGTTCTTGCATCTTTTGGTAAGGTATTTGTAGAGATATGGGTTTTCAGTATAGCTAGAAGTGAATTGACAGCATTGTGTTTAACTTGATGAACAATCGCCCAATTTCTAAGATCATCGCGTAAATCTTGGGGGTTTTGAGTATTGTCGACATCATCATCGTCATCACTTTCCGTTTCTACGTCATTTCCAGGATTCAGAATGAAATCAAATCCTTCATTCTGCGTCAATGGTGTCGTCGTACTTAGATTTGGCGCATTCTCGTTTGCTTCAATTTTTACACTACTGGACATTTCTTCCTCACGCGAATTTCTTTTTGGCTGCTCACATAACTTAAGTAAGTCTTTTTTCTGCTTCCGAAAATAACCATTTCTTCTCAATCTTTTCCATAGAACTTTATTTGCTACTGCAGAATTTCTCTTAGGAGCCATTTTCACCACTAAAATTGTTATGTTCCACAGTTTTTAATTTAAACTTCTTTAAAACAGCTTCAATCTACCTATTTTTGACATTGAATATAGGAGTTACAAAACTGTTCTAAATGAGTATATAAAACCAGAAAAAACTGAAATATAGCATAAACAAAACATCAGGTTTGAATACTTGAGCAACAGAAATGCGACTTATTTACAACAAGATATGTTGAATAAAACTTATATATAACTTAAGTATAACATAACTTTTTGTGCTTTTTTTTTAAAGATGTTGCATGTGCTGCTTGGGTTATTTTCAATCCACTGTAACAGTCCAACATTCAAAACAATTAAATTAATAATGTATTCAAACACCGTAATCTGCCCGAAATTTGAAATCACCTTGCATGGAAATCACGACCAACAGTACTCACATTCACGCTTTTTTCGTCATCACCGTCAACATCAATGCAAACTGTGATGTAAACTGCTTCATTGAAGCTTCTGTTATGTTATTTTCTTTCGCTTCATAAAGGGAGATAACCTCACATTAATCAATAATGGTTACTTTTTTGTCATCGTGCATCGACGATTTGACTTCAGCTAGTGTCACACTGCGAGCGATGACGACACGTATCTTTGAGTATGTTTTTAGCTGTCAGTTTTCATTCATTGTGCAAATGTGGCGCTTGGTGTTTTTTTGTCGTCCAAATGGAGTTTGAAACAAAAATCAGAGAGGATGTTGCTAATTCGTCGGTTTGGAAATATTTCTTACGTGGAATATGAAATCGATGGATGGCTAAGTGTACAAAATGTGATACTATTTTGAAATGCGAAGGTTCCAGTACCAGTGGGATGATTACCCACCTCCGCAGCCGGCATAAAATTAACTTGCAAAAACGGGCAGCACCATTAAACACGGAGCCAGAGAATCAAGTTTCGGCTACTACAAGCAAATACAGCAAAGAATTCTACAATAATGCAATTCTTAGGAAAAAGGGAATCTTTGGATGCTGTCTACGCATGAATGGCATCAAAAGATGGAATTTCGTTTATGTGTTTCGTGTTTTATGTCAATCAGAAGATATCAAGCTAGGATTGATGGCTCGCGGTTTCTGCAACCTTCCTCGAAGCGAGCATGCGATCGTGGCGAATGTGAAGAGGTTTTGTTGTGGTGTGATGGAAGCATACATTCAGCAGTTCATAAATCGTCGTAAAATCGGTTTGAAACTGAGTTTGACCTCTGATGAGTGGACCTCCAACCGAAATCGCAGATACCTAAACGTGAATGCGCATGGCAACGGGCAGACTTGGAACCTAGGACTAGTGCGTATCAAAGGTTCCATGAACGCGGAGAAATGTGTCGATTTACTGGATCAGAAAGCGCAAGAATACGGATTATACTTGACTAAGGACGTGATGGCGGTCACTACCGATGGAGCATCGTTAATGAAAAAAGTCGGACGAATTCTTGATGCCAGCCATAACCTCTGTCTTGCTCACGGTATTCACTTGGCAGTGGTGGACATCCTATACAAAAAGCTAAATGTTTTAGAACAGACACCTGCTGTTCCTCAAGGTGATTTATTTGTTTGAAACATAAGATTGCATATTGCATTATCTACCACTCTGATATTTTTGCAATTATTCCAGGATTAGACACCGAATCAGAGGACGAATCTGATAGCGAAGGATATGCCCATTTCGAGTCAGCAGCTCTAACGGAATTCGTTGTCAAAGAGGAATATGTGGTGTTAATCAAAAAAGTACGAAGTATAGTCAAGCTGTTCCGTAAGTCGTGAGAAATGATGACCTGCGGAAATATTTAATTCAGGAGTTTGACAAGGAAATAATACTGATCCTGGACTGCAAAACTCGATGGAATACTTTACTTGCTATGCTACAACGTTTCTACCAGCTGATCAATCCAATACAGAAAGCATTAGTGGACGTGCAAGGTTGATCAAGGATCACTTTTTCCGAATCCGAGATTGATTCAGTCAAAAGCATGATAAATGTTCTTGAGCCAGTACAACTTGCAGTGGAACAACTGTGTCGAAAAGATGCAAATCTATACGATGCAGATGTTTCTCTGCAGTTTATGTTGGAAGAAATTAACAAGCAAGATTCAGAAATGGCCACTAACCTGGTTGACGCTCTAAGTAAGCGAATTTCTGAACGCCGTTTCGAATATGCAGATCTATTTGGCTATATGTGCAGTCGTGCAGCTCGGAAATCAAAAAACAACAATTTTGGAATATTTTTCCAAACCTCAAAGGCAACTCTAATTGCGTAAGCTGGTGAGATTTTGCACCGCTTTTTGCCTGATTTGCTCCTGTTTGCATTAGCAAGCACATCTACAGAGGAACCACACACAGCAGAAGCTGATGATGGAGAAAGTTCTCACAAATAACAATATCATAAAAACAATCCGCCATGAATTTGCATATTATGAAGCCGAAGGGCAAAAAGGTTAATATCTTACCATGCTGTTCGATATACTGAACACAGTTCAACCTACCTCTGTGGAATCAGAGCGTGCATTTTCTGTGTCTGGAAGTTTTGCAACGAAAATCCGTTCCAGTTTGAACGATGAGACGTTGAACACACTGTGCATCCTTAATAGATCTTTTTTGAGCTTGAAGTAAGCTACAATACATTACATTCAATTAGAATAAAATGAAACTCCGTGAATTCTAAAGAAGTTTCTTTATATTTTCTTTATAATTCCGGTTTACCGGTTTTTACCGGTATTGATACAATTTAGAAATACCGAAATACCGGTATTGGAAAAATGCCCCGGTATTGCATGCCCTGATTGGCAGCTCCCTCTCAGAATCCAATAAAACTTTGTGAGTGTGTAGACTGCACGGAAGAAACAAAGAACCCAAAATTAAGTTCATTTCACCCAATTCTGGGGTTCCACGCGGGAAGCCAAATTCGAGTATATGCCAAGAGTAACTGTATCCAAAGTTTATGGTGGGTAAATTTAACCTAACGCAATAGAACTTGTAAAAACCAAAAAATGAACACTTTTTCGCACGGTTAGTTAGAAAATGTTATATAACATTTAAAATAAAGTTCCTTTCTCGAGATGATAGAATAAAAACATAAATTTTGTTGATAATTTTATTGATTTTGTTTGTTTTTTGATTTCCGCGATTTTTTTCAATAACGGCCAGTTTAGTACCGTAACATATTTATTGTATTTCGGTATTCAAATCTGATATACGTCAAATAATAAAAGTTTGCAAACGCCTTCCATTTTTACTCAAAAATAAGTTGTCAATGAGGTACTCACCCATTGAGTAATCTTTACCTAATGTGCAGAATCAAATTTACCCATCTCTCCGGTTCTACAAATACATTGCCTATCTTAAAAAAAAAATTGTCTAAGTTTAAGATACCCATATTTTGCAAATCGACTTTGAATTTGTAAATATTTTTTTTAGTGTGTTAGAATCGATATAACAATTTTTACAATTTTTTTAATAAAAGTTGAAACAATTCTCCAAAAGTCACACATACATCACTTTTTTGTAAGTCTTGTCCTTTTTGAGTTATGTTGATTTAAAAAAAAAACTATTAAAAAACTTATGGCCTTTTCAAATGGCAGTCTAGTTAAATTAAAAAAAAACAAAGTATGCAAAGCGCTTGAAAAGACATATTAAACACCTCCCAAAGTTTCATTGGATTCTAAAAGGGTGCTGCCAAACACTGGATGAGTTGGCGTGAAATTCGTCTATATCCATGAAATTCGAAAACAAAAAAGTAATTTCGTGAATATTTTTTTTCAAAGCGTAAAATCATATCAGTTATTCGGAATGTAAACTATACATGAAAACTTCAGATTAATTTTCAGATAAATTTCAGATATCACACTCTTCAAAATAAATGTACTTCACAAACGCATTAATTGAAAATGATCTAATTTTCGGGTTACGAAACTGCATATAGGACTTAATTTTATGTATAAATGGATGTATCATAAAAACATCTTGTAGAACCATAATTTTCAAAACTTTTCGCTGTGAATTTACGTCCTTTTGTATAATATTTCAACATCGTCTGAAAGCTACACTGATAGGCAAAATAAAGTGAACACCTCGTCATTTTTTAAAATTTATCTCATTTATTTGGTTAAAATTAAAGTAAACACACTATAGTCTTTTTTGGTATATCATTTTTAATATTCTATTCAAGTTTCACGTATAGAATAATAGTAAAAAAAGAGTTCGACTTGAAAAAAAAAAATCAATTCGTGTTCCAAAAAAAAAACAGTGACGAAAAAACCCTAGTAGCACACTTGTTGCAAACCAGTTAAAGTGATTGCTTTGTGACTCAAATATGTCACAATTAAGTTGTTGAAACCATTTTTGACTTCTGTGTGTGGCTTGGGAAAGCGCCCACTAAAGAAAAGCATTTTAATAATTCATGTGTCCTCCTTTGGCCTTTCGGACCCGCTGCAGGCGCTTCGTCATGCTCTCCACCAGGTTCTTCAAGTGCTGTGGATCAAGGTTTTCCCAGGCGTGCTTCAGGGCTTCGAAATAGTTGAATTTATTGGTAACACACACACACACACACACACACACACACACACACACACACACACACACACACACACACACACACACACACATGTACATAGTCGATGCAGTCGGTACAGCTGATGACTGCTAATCACACAACTGTTGAATATATTGTCTCACAACATAGTGATTTCCTCCTCGATTAAGCTTATGAAAACATAAAAATTCACTGGTTCGGCAAGATGTAATAACCCAATGCATCACTAAAATGAACTTAGGAATTCCATTTTAAGAAACAATGTTACTTTACGAGTTTGGAGTAGCTTGTCTGTAGTTCTAACATAATATGATTTCATCAAATTTTAGCTTTCCGTTCTTTTCAAATGTTAGTTCAGAGTTTTAAATTTTGTTATTGGAGCTGACCTCAGCCTTAGTCTGTTGGGTATAAATAGGTAGAAAACTTTAAATTTCATGAATCTCTGAAAGTTTTGTTTTGTTTTCCAAATGTGCCCCTTGACTGTCCGTAACTACCCCACATACGGGCACATCCGGAAAAAAAATGTTATTTTCCGAATGGCAAATAAACAATTCAAATCTACATAAACGTACACCTGTAACACGCTCATATGATGCTTCGATGTCTAAATGACAACTAGGATGCATTTAGGATTGTTTGCGACGTTCACAAAATATATGAAAAATTTAAAGATTTAACGCATTAATTTAAAATTCACATACTGTGTGTAGTTTAGGCTCCACTGCTTTATATGGAGCCGTTTTATTATGCAAAGGTTTAGCAACACGAAGAACGTTTTATCCGTCGTCGCCAGGAAATACATTTGGGTAAGGGTTGTAAAGCGTTCAATCACGCACAAAAAACCCACACTCCCATGCCTTAAACAATGAACTATTTATCCTGTATAGGGCGAATATCAGGTTCCTTAAGTAGCTTATGGAGTCTCCATACAGATTTAAAGAAACCGCAACTATTGCAGCCTTACCCTATGCAAGATATGTATTGTTCATAGGTAATAATCGTGCTTATTTTTTCCTACATGCTCCCTCACAAGAATCTGCAATCCTTTATTCTCAAGGTAAAATTCATACGTTATAACGAACATATCAAAACCGAATGGAGTAAAAATAAGAACCGGAACCTGAATGACTAACCATTCGCAAATGCGCTTGCTAATCTGCTTATTTAGAGAATCCAGTGTATCTGACCAGTTCACGCACTCCAGATTTCCCTGGGGTGCGTTTCAGAGCGCTGAGTTAACTCGCCAGTGGCTTTCAGAGGGAAGTGATTTACAGCCTTGTTCTGCGTGGGGAGTGAGTCGAGACGACTCGCTCTCACATACGAGGTGAGGTGACTCTCCTGTTGATTTACATGAAGTCATCTTACACGAGGCGACAATTGTCACCTCGTATGTGAGAGCGAGTCAATTCCCTCTGTATTGAATCTCACCTCGTGAATCTCACCGCGCAGTTCATTTCAAAAACTACAGATAAAGGAAGAGTGTGGTGAGTATGCTGCTGCGTACAGCATTCCTGCATTAAAAAAGAGAGGTAATGTTCGCTCTTGTCTCCCACAGAGGAGAGCGACCAGTATGAATGCACGAAATGAATTTCGTGAAGACCAACCAATCACTGTTTCTTTTATATCGTAACCATGCAAAATTAGTTGCTGCCTTGATGATGAAGCCCTGTCGAGAGTTATAGCCTCATACTCAATATTCGATTATCTTCTCACGAGTCGCCATGGCATATTGAGAGCAACTAAGGATTCAGTAAGAGCTCTTTTTAAAACATAAAAAAACGCTGGACAACTCCACGTGGTTGCGCTCTTCTTTTCAATTACATTTCGGGTCGATATAGTAGATCTGTCAGTCACGCACGCAGTGAGACGTTTTTTTTAATTTGTTATAAAATATTCGTAGCTCTTTGTATTGTTTTCGTACAATGCACGAAAATGCTTTCTGTGTCAACAAATGCTACGTGCTTTTGACAGTTGCGCGTGTGCCATTTATTACAATATCTTCATAAAAACAACCAAATAGTTTCGTTGCAGAAAACAACGAATAATTTTGTTAGTTCTACCTTGAATTTCTTAACAAAAGCTAAAATTTATTTCTCGAGTAATTCATGATTAGGGTCTAAAATCCATTTGTAAACAATGAGTGTAAACGTTGATTTCTCACGAGTCTCAAAACACTACTGTGAATTGATAGCACCATTTGGTGTGGTTGGGTGTCGTAAGGCTCCCGTGATTCGAGAAGGATCAACGTTTAAAGTCATTGTTTACAATTGTCTTTTAGGCCTTAATCATGAATTATTCGAGATTTTCAGAGTAGGCAAGGCCTTGCTTGGTGCAATTGATCGATTTCGCCTTTATGCTAATACAGGTTCATTGAAAAAAAGGATTGCGACATAGTCCTACGTCAACTTTGCGTACAACCCCATTGGGCTGCCCCTAGTTTTTGATGGAAATTGCGACTAATCCTGAGTTTTTCTTAAGAAAACGAACGAAAAAATCACGGTTGCGGACGGTTGGTGTTTATCGGTCCGAAACTTCGGGAAATGGGGTACGGGACGGATTTCAAGCAGTTTGAATTTCAAGCATTTGATGAAGCTGTAAAAATTTCGACACTAATCCTTCTGCACACTTCTGGTCTATCGGCACATACCTTCAGCAACGAGCATTACACTCATAAAATTTCAAAGTCATGGAATAAAATTCCCAATTGCAGGGACTTTTTAAAAGCATGCGGATTGCATTCCGATCAAGAAAATGTTTTCTTCAGCTCTGTAATCTAATCTAATCTAATCTAATCTAATCTAATACAAACGCAGCCAGTACGAGAAAGCATCCTGGAAATAATTGGGTTAGATGACGCCCAACTATTTGTTTTGTCTATATTGAGGCTTGCAGCATATCAAGGACATGATACAAGCATCAAAACGGCCAGGCCTACTGCGTTGCATTAACCGCAAAAGATGATTCTTAAAAATGAGTTTAATTCAAATGAATAGATTTGAACCACAACGCATTTTTTGAATCTACAGGGGAGGAAGGATGTGTGGACATACCGTACCATACGCTCCAAGGTTAAAATAATAAAATAATATTCAAATAAATCCGAGTAATGATAAAATTGGTAATGATAGTAAAAAAAAATGTAAAATCAACATGGAATGTTATATAGAATAGTTTATAAAATATAGTGAAGGGATTTTCTTATGGAAAATGATAACAACAATTACACATGTCCGCAGATTGTTGTACCGCTGCAATTGTAGAAGTATTTGCGTATCTATTATGAACCTAAAAGTTTAGACAATGTATGATAGCCACGAGAAAAAAAAAAAAATTACTTGTCAAAACCTGAATTTATATATAAAAAATAGTATATCTAAAATGTCGATGTACTGTTCCATTTCCTTGCATCCACTGGTTGATCACCAATGTTATCTAATCTAATTTAATGGAAACGCAGCCAGTTCGAGAAAGCATCTTGGAAAAACTGAGCTATATGACGTCGACTTATTTTTGCTTTCAATATTGATGCTTGCAGCATGTCAATAACTCAAAACAAACGACAAAGCGGCCAGGCCGCAAAGAAGAATCTATAAAACAAATAGACCTGAACCGCAATGCATTCCTAGAATCTACAGGACAGGAAGAATGAGCGGACGCATGGTATCATACGCTCCGAGCCATGTCAAGTAAAATATAATACTTTTATGCATCCTGGAGCATAACAGAAACCTGCAAGTACCTGAATTTTGAACAACATATAGAATATAATGTAAGGATCGCATTTTTTTATGTACAGTAAAAATGAAATGACTAGGAATATATTGTATTGTCAATCTTATTTAAACTTAGACTTCGGTCATTCCACGCCTTACCGAATGGCTAAGGGAGGACCATTTGTTATGTAACTTCAAATAAGAAAAAAACATGTTAATAGATCAATATGCAATGCTGAAAATAAAAGATATATAAATTATTGCTGAAATGAGACTCTAATTCTTCTCATGGTGCTCCTTCCTCCTGTCACATAGTTTTTAAGCAGTCATTATATCTACAGAGCCCGCTGATGTTATAAGCTTAATGAAAATTGAAAATATATAATATAATTTCAAGGTACACAATCCATTGGCGGGTGGTCCATTATTCCATAGCGTTAATTGGATTAATAAATTTGCGTTATTTGTCAAGAAAATTATAATAGATATCGTAATAATATAATATTATATATTGAGAAGATCATTGGTAGAACTTTCAATAGAAATCAAATGGAACATTAAGAGACAGAAAAAAAGGGATTCGCCATTGCCGTTGCCAATTTAGACCTTACCGGGCACGGGTCGAGGCATTTTTGTGTGTTGGTGAATAAGTCACCTAATCTAGCTGACCATTTAGTTCCAACTCAAACAAGGTACATCCTGGGCACGGTGCGAAGAGAACCTGGAAAAATGACTCCTGCTAGGTGTATCTTTGACGTACGTTTAAGAAATCCCAACTTTTCGAACAAAGCAAAATGATTGAGAGGAAAGCTATGCTGCTGGATCATCAAAGCTTTTTGCAAAAATTATTCTATTTTGAAATATTCCGCGGAGCGAGAATAAAAAACAATGCGTCTCTATGGCAACTATGGAAAATTTTACATGGAACAATGGGCAAGAACATTGTAATATAATATTAACTATTTAATGGACGTTTACTTATCTTGATGACGCTTCTTCGTCCCGATCCAGAAGTTGTACAGAACTCTGACCATACAAAGTCCACCAGCACCACACTTTTGAGTTCTATTCCAGAAACGAAACTTCTCCAGTTTTGCTGAAAACATGCTCCTAGCAATATCGGTACCACATTTCGTATGGAAACACTTTACAAAATCGGACTTTCTATGAAATTATTACACCCTGGATTTTTTAAATCCTAGATGAGCTAGCCTATCCGAACAGCAATCGCAAAGTCACACCGATTTATAACGAACAATAAGAACGTGACAGCGCACGCAAAACACAACCGTTCGCGGGCAGCGCTTGCTGCGATCATCTGTTTTCTTCAGCTCTGTAATCTGTACATAAACTAACAATAATGTATGAGTGCGATTCCGTGCATGTGTGCGAAGGCAAACTGAAATAAACCAGTTCACGATTTGCTACAAACGTCAATTTCCTCAACCCACTCCTTCTTTTTACCCATCCGCTCTCGAAAACAATCAACCAAAACAGGTCGATTGCTACGATCACGAAATCGTCTACTAGCAGGTTATGAGACAGACGGGAACGACCGAACTTTTAGTTTGTCATGGATCTCTAGATTGGCAATGTGAATATCTTATATAATTTACTCTCACGCAAATGGTTGCCAAAGTTACTGTGACGACAAACGGGATGCTTCGTTTGAAAACAAACAAAATGCAAGAGACAGCAGACTTTACGTTACAATACCGGTGCGCTATATCCATGTTTAACAAAGGAGAGAGGAAACGTGGGCTCTCTCAAAAGCAATAGTGATACCATAGCTACCGCTCAACAGCGAAGCATTATTTATTGTTGGGTACTATTGGACAGCTCCGAAACATATTTTTCTAATGCATATGATGGTGCCAGATGATAGACAATATAATCATAAGCATAGATCAACCTCTAATGACTGGAAGAAACATGAAATAAATAGTGATATCAGATTATCCAAATATGTAATAAATTTAACTCAATGTTCAACATCACATTCTGGCAACAAGCCTAGCTGTGTGTGAGAGAGAGAGAGAGCTGATGCAGACATGCTCACGCTGTACACGCGATTAAATGCAAAATACACAAAGGCAAAATTTGAGCGAACTTCTTCAGCAGGTAAGCAACTGAGGATTTTTTTCATGATGTTCTTTGAATCCTCAAAATGAGAGTAATAAATTGGTAATCAATCATGATTTATACATCGAATCATAAGCCCGCTAGAGAGAGGTTATGGTCGTCATTAGATGTGAAATAATTTGGAAAATGTAAGAGTTTAAGACCTATTTTCTAACAACTTATTAAAATAGTGACCCCTGTTTGAGCCGTTATCTACCCTATTGTTTTTGTTTTACGTTTGCGTCGCAGAAATAACCTCAAAATGTCGAACATACCGATTCGCGCACCTTGGAATCTGGTTGGAGATAAAGAAGATGCTGTGAATATCTTCATTCTTAAGTGGAACTACTATGCTTTCGCCATGGAAGATGAAGCCGCACAGAAACAAAAGTGTTCAAGAAAATGAAAACGGACCGTGAACTAATTTACGTTTTCAAGATTTTTACCCAAAAATGTTAATTAGTTCCAGATTAGGTGATTCAGCTCACGGTGTAGTTTTGCTTCTTCTCGCCTTCATAACTGCAGTTACCGGATTTAATTCTGGAGGAGGTACAAAAGCACCTGGTTCCAGATAGAGACGAGCGGAGCCACGATGTGCCAGCAAGGCGGAGAAAATCGAAGATTTTGTGGATTAAGAGAAAAGTGAAGAAATGTGGCTACACCATACGCAGGAAGCACTGAAAGATCGGATAATTGCCGGTTTCGGAAACCATCAGATGCGATAAGAACTTCTCAAGGCGGAAAATATTTCGATTGCACTGAAAGTTAATTTTAGTTTATATTACAAAATCGAAAGTAATACTCACTAATCCATTCGTTATTTTCAGCAACGAAACTGATTTGTTCTTTATTATGAAGATACATTCGTAATTAATTGCACGCGCAACTGTCAAAAGCACGAAGCTTTTGCTGACACAGAAAGAACATTCGTACATTGTACGGAAACAATGCAAAGAGCTACGAATATGTTATCACAAATTAAAAAGAAACGTCTCTCTGGTGGTTGCATGAAGGACTGACAGATCTACTTTATCGACTCAAAATGTAATTGACAAAAAAAGCGCAATCACGTGGAATTGTCCAGCGTTTTTTTTATTGTTTCAGACATGGGGGGTTCGAACCTGAATATTCAGAAAGTGCTGATTCTAAATCCGTGGTTGATCTCACTAGGCTACGCTGACTCGTGAGAACAATCTGGATTAATGAGCATGAAGTTATAGCTCACGACAGCGCTTTGATTTTTATTTTGGGATAGATAAATTATTTCCGCCCATACCAGCAGAAACACCATCGGGCATGAGTGCGGTATAAAAGAGAAGCAGCGATTGGCTGGTCATCACGAAGTTCATTTCGTGCATTATACAAAATGGTTTAATGATAGCATTTCACCAGATAAAAAGCATTATGAATGTTTCATACAATATACGAGACATTTGTTCTATGTACAAAATCCATGTTTACGAAACGCGTGAAAGCTACTTTACGATAATAAATTTTCAGTGTGTGGAAATGGTGTAAAGGGAAAACGATCATCAAGAGATCAAAGAGCTGGCCAAGAAGTACGAAAGGATGGCACCAAGCAAGGAAACATCCGGAGATACGTTGAAAATGACAGCCACGAAGAAGATGGAGAAGCATTGTCGATACTGAAACGTATGTTTCACCCGACAACAACTCAACAGCACGCCAGTCTGCCCTTCCGCCAGTCCCACGAAAGTGATAGTTTGTTTTTATCGAATCTGACAGTATTCCATTAAGCGGAACCGGTGATCTAGTGGTACGAAGCCAACGATGTTGTTTTTGAGCCGAAGGCGGCAAATCCGCCAAAATCGCCAGAAATTCACTCAATAGAAACATTCTTGGTGAATATGAAGGGCAGCCCCTGGAAAACAGGGAAGGTCTTCAACAACGAGAAGGATTTGAAGAAAGAGTGGATGAAAGTGTAAAAGAAAGATGGCGCTAGTGTAGCTTGGAATTTACGGTTGGGAGAAAAGGTTGAATAAACCAACCATGCCAAAACATGGCTTATATGGATTTATTTATTTCCTAAGAGTTTCAAAAATATCGACATAAAATGAATTTTTGATGATCATTTTTGTCGGTTGCATTTTTTAGAGTGCATTTTTTTTGTAGTCACGCAAATTAAAAGAACACTTTTATTAGTTTAATGAATTATTTTATTTTGTCATAAACTTTGCCTCTTAGATAATGATGTACGACAAACCACGCTAGTAAGGTCTGTATCCCCATAGATCCGGATCGATTTCATGTTTAGTATTCAAGATGGCATAAAGAAAAACAAGTGCCCAAGCGAATTTTGTACGGGCGTACGGCGAATCCTGACTTGTCAATACGGGACCTTGCAAAAACATTGGATTTGCCTAAATCTACTGTTCACGATGTGCTCAAATCATTTTCGGAACGTTTGACGGTGGAGAGAAAACCGAGAAGTGACAAAAACATTGAACGCGCTGATCCTGTCATGGACTGAGAGGTGAAAAGTATATTAACGAAAAACCCAAATCTCTCCATTCAAACGGTGGCTCGTAAAATAGGGATGTCGCCTGGTTTTGTCCAAAAATCAAAACAACGCTTGGGACTCAAGTCGTATAAAGTAAAAACAGTTCCAAATTGCAACGACAAACAATGCGAATATTTGAAAGTTTTCATGCGTTGTTATGGCAATGAAACTTATGTCCTGGAGGATTTCAAGCAGATTCCAGGGCTGGCTTATTATTCTGTTATGGTAAGAAATGCTACAGCTGAGCATTTCAAAACGAAGAAGGCATCGAAATTTCCCAAAAAATACCTTGTGTGGCAAGCAATTTGCATGTGTGGAAAAAAGAGTAAAGTTTTCGCCACTACAGGCACAATCAATAAGGAGATATCAGTAAGAGTGTGTGCAGAAGCGATTGCTACCCTTCATCAAAAATTACAAAGAAAAACCTTTGTTCTGGCCCAATTTGGCATCACGCCACTATGCTAAAACTGTGATGGAGTAGTACCAACCCGCATAATCACAAACCATTCCTGGACCATTTCCCATATTGTTGACGACCGTTTCCGTTATCGTTACGACATTTACCGTTATAGTAGACAACTATAAACTAATAATCTCCTATAAAGTTTTAACAATATGTCAGATGGTAAAAGGCCAAAAAACAATATGCTGAATAGGCGGTTAAGTTAGGTTACCATAAAAAAATGGCGATTTTCACGAACAAATTTTTTGCTGTACTTTATCTCAAACAGTTGGTTTACAATCCAGACCGAGTGCAGACAATAATAAACCTTTCAATGACAGTATGGCAAACATTAACAATATGTGTTAATGTAAAGGTTGTATGGTGAAAATGAGATTAAACGAATCGATAACAATAACATAAAATGTAATAATATATCTTATATCCGAAATATAGTTTCGACTATATAGCTAAATGTTTTTCATTATGCGGGAAGTAAATCAAGTGAACATTGTACCAAAAACCTCAAACCCGCCAAATTGCCCAGATCTACTACCAATCGAGAGATATTGAGCTCTAATGAAGCGGAAGCTCTCTGAAAAGAAGCAAGGAATCAAAGACATCAAACACTTCCAGCAAATTTAGACAAAGACGGCTTCTACGATTTCTGAAGAGTCTGTACAAACCCTAATGGACGGAGTTAAGCGCAAAGTTCGAAAATTTTATGCAAATACCGAATAACTATGTTTTGTCTTCACGAATTGTTAAAACACATCCCATGAATCTGAAATAAACAACTACGATGGAAATATAATGCGAAATTTATGTTTCATTCGTGATTAGAGGTGTCCGGATTATTGCGGATACAGACCTTAAATTTGATTTTCTTTGAAAAAAAACAAACCAATTCCAACGAACTGGCGTCTGTCCAGGGTCAGCATTTAACTCATCCTCATCCTCGCCCCATTTGGCAGCAATTCTCTAAGTAAGCAATTAGTTGCCATCGGCGATCCGTTCGATCCGTCGTCCAAAACTCACCGACAAACTGGCTTCCGAACTTGCTGCACTTGTTTGTTAATTAATCGCTTCTTGTGCACCAGCCAACCAACTCATCCCAACGCTCACACACAATTAATGACTTTGGAAGACTTTTGATCTTTCGGACAACAGACCACTTATGGGGTTCGATGAGAGCGCGTACGCTCCTTGGGGTCACCACGCACGTCAAACAAACCGTTGACGTTGATGCCTCGGGCTAAACAGGCCACGTTATTGGTTGATGATCATCACGGTGCAGAAGCATAATTGATAAGGTCGCTCATCAACGCCGCTGTTCGCGACTGGCTCACTTCAAAACCGAAAAAAAAAACATTTAACTTGAAAATCTGCGACTGAGCCTTTCAAGGTTTCGATTTGATCCGCTGCGTTTCGAAAGAATTCCGTGCATCATCGTGGGCGACATTTGACCCCGCATTGCCCAGTGGGTCATCTGATATGCGTTTATTCTCCTAATGGCCTCTGAATGTTCGAGAAAAGTTGTATTTTCCACTCAATTTACCAAGCGGCGCCGGTTCTGCCGAGGGTGAACGTAGAACTGCCGAGCAACGTAATATCCACTTCCCGGGTATAGGTTTTGTGGTCAGATCATTTTACTCGCAGCTGTTCTACTCATCTGCATTATTACTCATTTCGACTTATAGGATTAACACACTTTGCCAACCACGGCGAAGCTGGACGGACGGACGGACGGAGATAAGATATTTGCAATTAAAACCGGTGATGAGCGGCGCCGGTTGTCGTCGGGTGTGTAATATCGATGCGTACGAACATTTGGCTGCACTGAGCTACCGGCGACATCGTTTAACCTCCTGATGAGGCCCAAAGACGGGTTGCGGGTTCTTAAGTTACAGCGGTGCAAGATGGAGTGCCAGTGCTTTTGTTCGGATGGGTATTAGTAGCATTAGGATCGTACTATTTACCTCGGTTGGGTGGTTAGGTTTCACGGTAAAATCCAACATGTGGCCTATTCGGGTGACATTTTGCGGATTGCGTTCCGCAGTGTAGTTATTTATGATACGAGGATTTGATCGGTCATTCTTAAAAGGCACTGGTTGAGATTTGAGTTAATAATTTTTTTTTCTTACAATAAAGGTAGTTGGTATTTCAATCTAAAAATCATCGTAGCAAAACTGAAACAACCTAAAGATCTCAAAAGTTAACATTTAGTTCCAATTTGGTTCAGTGGAACTTTCCTGCTGAATAACGTGACACTTCGCATATAATCAGAACTTCATTCTCAATTAAGTTCATCTAATATTCAATGTCAAACTGAAAGTTCATGAACTCCTTATTGATTTAACAATGAAGTTCACAAACATGTTTAGCAGACATTGCTTTAAACTTCAAAAATATCTGTTTTATTAGAGTGACTTCCTTTGTGTTCCGCTTGGCGATTGCCCATTATTCCTCGTTGTTAACGGCATACCATTTCATGGCCTCTTTTTTCTTAATGGTTGGACGGCCAAAACAGCTCGAAACAGTTGTGTTGCTTCTGGAAAGGCAGACGATGTTTTTCTAGACACTTGTTCACGTGAATTTCTTGGTTGGTGGTCACGTTGGCAATGAAAATGTCGTTCTTTAGGTTACAAGCAAAGAAAGCTGGGCAGAAGGTGAATAAACTTTAAAATGCATGAGTTACTGGGTGAAACTTCTATCCAAGGGGACTTGTCACTGGACCCCTCGCTTGCGAACGCACCTCATCAGTAGATACATCAACCCTGCTAGCGGGCGTGTTCTATTCGCCGTGACAATTAGTGTCAATGTATCAGGCGAGAAAGCGAACTGCTGTCAGGATCGAATGAGATAGCGAAATTGAATTGGACAATACTAGTGTTAGAAATTGTGAATTTGCTGCCCTTTATTTGCTACTTAATCTAAATTGTGTATACCTAAACTAGTTTCTAACTTACGTAAATTAAAGGTAATAATGTGGAATATCTAGAATAATGCCTAAATCTAAAGTTCATTCTTATCTAGCTATTGGAACATACACTATTTAAAGGGTGTCCACGATGAAATTGCCACACTATAAAATTTCTCTAACTTTTTAACTGTTGGTTGGATAGAATTTAATGAAAATTTGGGTGGATTTAGTTCATAGTGCATTATTTACATCCTGCAAGTTTTAAAGTCCTGTGATCAAAACTCGCGAAAATGGAGTCGAAAGAACAGCTCGTGCGTGATAAAATCTTGCGCATTCATCACGAGAACAAGGATCTCCCGCATCTTTCCATCGCTAAAACGTTGGGAATCGCGAATTCCACGGTGTCGCGAGTGATTAAGTGGTTCGAGGAACGGTTGACCACCGATCGGAAGCCCAGAAGTGAAGGAAAAAGTATTCCGTACAACACCAATAATCACACCCGCGTAGTTGGGGCCTTCAACCGAAATCCGAACGCCTCCGTTCGGGATGTGGCTAAGAAGCTGCACCTAAGCCGAAGTTTTGTCCAGAAGGCCAAAACTAAGGCTGGGCTTCGAACGTTCAAGGTACAAAAGGCCCCTAATCGCGACGAGAAGCAGAACAAATCCGCCAAAACCCGTGCCAGGAAGTTGTACCTCAACATGCTGACGAAAGTTGAATGCTGCATCATGGACGACGAAACATATGAGAAGGCCGACTTCAAACAGATCCCCGGCAACCTGTTTTTCACGGCCAAGGATAAGTTCAGCGTTCCGGAGCATGTCCGAATTCAGAAGATGTCCAAATTTGCGAAGAAATTCCTGGTTTGGCAAGCCATCTGCACGTGCAGGAAGCGGAGTGCACCTTTCGTGACCCAGGACACGATGAACGGACAGGTGTACATAAAAGAGTGCCTCCAGAAGCGGCTGCTTCCTCTCCTGAAGGCCCACAACGACCCAACAATCTTCTGGCCGGATTTGGCCTCATACCACTACTCCAAGGACGTGCTGAAATGGTATGCGGACAATAAGTTTAATAGTTATTTCTCAATCCCTGAAAATTTGATGGCAATCGGATGAAAACTCGAATTTTGCGAATCAATTTTGTGTGTGTGGCAATTTCATCGTGGACACCCTTTACAAAGGAACTAGCACGGGAAAAGTAAAACCTAAATAAGAAGTAAATACCTTATAATTAAACAAAACAGGACAGGATCAGGACAGACGAAAAAATTGGCAAGGACAATGACAAGTTAGGAGAATTGCACTAAAACGTAAGAAATTATAAATTAACCTAAAACTTATCCTAAATACTGTATATGTATGGAACAGGAATTTAAAACGGTCCCAGCTTCGGACGAATAAAGGACGTTCAACGATTCGAAATAATAAATTTTCTTTGTTACCAAGAATATCGGGCCATTATTTACAAAAATAACACAGCTCACCGAATTCATTTCCAAAATATGACGAAAACGATGAAATTTAGGAAATGGCTGTCTTCACAAAACTTCAGGTGAGTCCTTCAGAGAATGTCATGGAAATTCTGCAGAGTTCTTCAGGGAAGTTCTTCAAAGAACTTCATGGAAGTGTACTTCTTGGAGGTTCTGCAGAGAATTTCAGGCAAGTTCTTCAAAGAAGATCAAGGAAGTTCTTCAGGGAACTTCTAAAAGTTCTTCAGAGAGCTTCATGAATAAAGTTCAGAGAACTTCAGGTAAGATCTGCAGAGAACTTCAGAGTTGTTTTGAAGAAAACTTCTGGATAGTTCTTCTGAAAACTACTGGGAAGTTCGTCAGAATACTTCAGGGAAGTTGTTTAAAGAACTTCAGGGAAGTTCTTCAGAGAATTTCGTGGAAATTCTTCAGAAAACATCAGTGAAGTTCTGCAGACTTCAGGAAAATTCAGTGGAGAACTTTGGAGAAGTGCTGCAGAGAACTTCAGGATAGTTCTGCACAGAATCATCTCTATGAAAATTCTGCAGAGAACTTCAGGAAAATTCTTCAGACAACTTCAGGGAAGTTCTTCAGAAAATTTTGTGGAAATTCTTCAGAAAACATCAGTGAAATTATGCAGAGGGCTTCAGGAAAATTAAGTGGAGAACTTCAGAGAAGTGCTGCAGAGAACATCAGAGAGGTTTTACAGAGAACCCTCTTCATGGAAATTCTGCAGAGAACTTCAGGGAAGATCTGCAGAGAACTTCAGAGAATTCCAAGGATGTTTTGCAGAGAACTCCAGGGAAATTCTTCAAAGAACTTTTGGAAATTCTGCAAAGAACTTCAGGTAAGATCTGTAGGGAACTTCAGGGAAGTATTTCAGAGAAACTTAGAGATGCTTTTCAGAGAATTTCTGGAAAGTTGTTCAGAGAATTTCAGGGAAGTTTTTCAGAGAACTTCAGAGAACTTCACGGATTTTGTTCGAAGATCATAAGCGAAACTGTGCAGAGGGCTTTAGAGAAATTCAGCAGAAATCTTTATGTAAGTGCTGCAGAGAAGTATATGGAAATTCTGCAGAGAACTTCAGGGAAGTTTTCAGTGGACTTTTTGGAAATTCTGAAAAGACCATCAGAGAAGTTTTGCAGAGTACTTCAGGGAAATTCCAAAGAGAACTTCTGAAAAATTCTGCAGAGAACATCAGGAAAGTTTTGCAGAGATGTTTTGAAGAAAACTTCTGGAATGTTCGAAAGAATACTTCTTGGAAGTGCTTCAAAGAACTTCAGGGAAGTGCTTCAGAGAATGTCGTAAAGGGTGTCCACGATGAAATTGCCACACTATGAATTTGCTCTAACTTTTTAACCGTTGGGTAGAATTTAATGAAAATTTGGGTGGATTTAGTTCATAGTGCATTTTTAACATCCTGCTAGTTTTAAAGTCCTGTGATCAAAACTCGCGAAAATGGAGTCGAAAGAACAGCTCGTGCGTGATAAAATCTTGCGCATTCATCACGAGAACAAGGATCTCTCGCATCGTTCCATCGCTAAAACGTTGGGAATCGCGAATTCCACGGTGTCGCGAGTGATTAAGTGGTTCGAGGAACGGTTGACCACCGATCGGAAGCCCAGAAGTGAAGGAAAAAGTATTCCGTACAACACCAATAATCACACCCGCGTAGTTGGGGCCTTCAACCGAAATCCGAACGCCTCCGTTCGGGATGTGGCTAAGAAGCTGCACCTAAGCCGAAGTTTTGTCCAGAAGGCCAAAACTAAGGCTGGGCTTCGAACGTTCAAGGTACAAAAGGCCCCTTATCGCGACGAGAAGCAGAACAAGTCCGCCAAAACCCGTGCCAGGAAGTTATACCTCAACATGCTGACGAAAGTTGAATGCTGCATCATGGACGACGAAACATATGTGAAGACGGACTTCAAACAGATCCCGGCAACCTGTTTTTCACGGCCAAGGATAAGTTCAGCGTTCCGGAGCATGTCCGCACTCAGAAGATGTCCAAATTTGCGAAGAAATTCCTGGTTTGGCAAGCCATCTGCACGTGCGGAAGGCGGAGTGCACCTTTCGTGACCCAGGACACGATGAACGGACAGGTGTACATAAAATAGTGCCTCCAGAAGCGGCAACGTCCCAACAATCTTCTGGCCGGATTTGGCCTCATGCCACTACTCCTTGGACGCGCTGAAGTGGTATGCGGACAATAAGGTCAATTTCGTGCCGAAAATGTTCAACCCTCCCAACACTCCGGAGCTCCGCCCCATCGAGAAGTACTGGGCGATTATGAAGCAGCACCTTCTTAAACGACCTAAGGTAGTGAAGACAGTCGAGGAACTGAAGAAAGTATGGGTTTACATGCAAAAAATGGTTGATTCACAGGTTGTGCAGAATCTTATGGCCGGGGTTAAGGCCAAGGTGCGGGCATTTGCGTATGGACTGTAAATAAAATACGAGTAAAATGGTAAAATGAAATTTAATAGTTATTTCTCAATCCCTGAAAATTTTATGGCAATCGGATGAAAACTCGAATTTTGCGAATCAATTTTCTGTGTGGCAATTTCATCGTGGACACCCTTTAGAAAAGAACTTTAGGGAAAATCTGCAGAGAACTTCAGAGATGTTTTTAAGAGAATTTCAAGGAAGTTTTGTAAAGAACTAAATGGGAACTCTACAAAGAAACTTCAGGGAAGGTTTGCAGAGAACTTTAAGGGAAATTTTGAAGAGAACTTCAGGGAAGTCTTTCAGAGAAATTCAGAGTTGCTTTTCAGAGAATTTCTGGAGAGCTGTTCAGAAAATTTCAGAGATATTCTTCAGAGAACGTCAGAGAAAATTTATAGAGATTTTCAGGAAACTTCCATGAATGTTTTTGAAGAACTTCCCTGAAGTTCTCTGAAAACTTACCTGAAATTTTCTGAAGAAATTTCAGAAGTTCTCTTCAAAACATCTCTGAAGTTCTGTGAAAGACTTCTAAGAAGTTCTCTGTAGAACTTCAATGAAGTTTTCTCCAGAATTTGTCTGAATTTCCCTGAAATTCTCTGCGAAACTTCCCTGAAGTTCTCTGCAGATTTCCCTAAAGTCCCAGAAATTTCCGACCAACACGTACTCTTGCCTGTTGAGGTGGTGGATTTGTCCGTGCCTCGACCTACCCCGCAGTGGGATGTTAGGCAAACGTAACGGCCTTGGTTCGAGTACTACTTTACCCCTGCCCTTTCGCTCAATTTTCATAACTTCTATTCTATTTCCAACTTACCGAAGACTTTCTCTTCATATCTTTTATTCTAGCCAAAAACATTGTTGTTCACTCTTGGTGCCTCATGGTGGTTAGCGAACATCTCCTTCTACTCTATCCAAGGTGACTCTAATACGTCAGATAGTGTAAATAGTGTATATGAGAATTTCAGGCATGTTTAATCGCATACTAATACGATCCATATTAAGTAAAATCAGGTGTGGCATACAGAGGTTGTCTCCTTTATACCAATACAATAGTGCTTGTAATGTCAAACTCGCATTTCCTCTTTAAACAAAACGAGTAAAAGAGATGATTAGCTGCACACTGCCAGGCCTATGTTCTATGCCATTGGGATATGAAACGTCAGGTTGGAAGGTTTGTTTACCAATATTTCGGGAAAAAATATGAAAACTGAATCATCCAAACAGGCACAAAAAAGCTGAATTGGCTGAAAAATTTATTGAACGCTATTGGCGCTAGCAGATACTAAAGGACTCACTGCAGATATGGAATTCGTGGAAGCAAAAAAAAAGCAAAGTGCTGATGTACACAGATAAAAAAAGTAATATAATTTTCTGCGTTATCTAATGCACATAAAGGGAATTCTAAGTTTGGCAGGAAATAATGCGATATTTCATGTAAACATAAGCCAGATAACGCCTGAATGTAGCCTGCTGTCTAAAAGATTGTAAGCCTTGTTGAATGGCGCATGAAAGATTGCAAACAATTTGGTTATTTAGGTCTCCTTTAGCTTGACATTACACAAACATTTAAACAAACATTGCTTTGAACTTCAGAAATGTCTTACAAAACAATCATTTAAAGTGAAAAAAAAAACACCCTTTAACATACGTGAATATCCACAATGAAGTAACAATCAGTTTCTGTTTTCAAATTTGCGAGGATGTCAAGGATCACATTGTTTTATAAGTTTTATTAGAGTGACTTCCTTTCTGTTCTGCTTGGCGATTGCGCAATATTCCTTGTTGTTGACGTCATATCACTGCATGGCCTCTTTTTTTTTTTCTTCTTAATGGTTGGATTCCAAAGACGGCCAAAACAGCTCGAAACAGTTGTGTTGCTTCTGGAAAGGCAGACGATGTTTTTCTAGACACTTATTCGCGTGAATTTCGTGGTTGACGGTCACGTTTGCAATGAAAACGTCGTTCTTTAGGTTAGAAGTAAGAATAGCAGTGCAGTAGGCGAATAAACTTTGAAATGCATGAGTAACTGGGTAAACCTTTTATCTATGGTGACTCTTGTATGTCAGATGGTCTCAATAGACTATTGCACGGAAAAAGTTAACCTCACTATTGACCATGAGAGTATAAGAGATGGCAATAACCGTCGTGTTCCCCGTCCTTTATTCTCACACACTAATTGATGAACACAAGGGCACCAATATCTGTCAAATCTGAGGTGTGACGTCACTGTGATTTAGACCATAGTATATAGGAGAATTTCAGCTGTGCTTAAACGCATACCAATACGATCCATATCATGTAAAATCAAGTCTAAATAGCATACTGAAGTAGTATCCTTTACACCTATACAACAGTGCCTGTGATGTCAAACTCGCAGTCCCTTTTTAAACCAAACGAGTAAAGATGATGATCAGTTTCACACTGCCAGGCCTGTGTTCTATGCCATTGGGATATGAAACGTCAGGCTGCAAGGTTTGTGTATCAATATTTCTTGGAAAAGTACGAAAACCGAACCATCCAAACAGGCACAAAACTGCTGAATTGAAGTAAGTAGTGCAACTTATATTGACTGGTAAATTAAATCGCTATTTGTTTTTAGACGCACGGAGATTTTTTTTAAAAGTAGTAAAATTGATCTTTATTTTCATTGTCTGTCTTCTATACTAAATGTACATTGTAAGTGTTTTAGCCCATTGGGCTCTTCAGCTTTATTTGAGTGTTTTATGTGATTGATGTGTTTAGTGTGTTTTGTGATTTAATTTTTTTTTTTGTTCAGTTCAGCCCACGGGGCATTGCTTGGTAAAAATTTGATAACCTAGTTCTAAAGCTACAACTACAACTACAATTTGAAAATCCTAGGGGAGGCGCAAGGAGATACTAAAGGCACGGACGCAGTAATAATGGAAGCGGAACAGCAATGACAGTGGAAGAGCCCAATCTGACGAAACCTGCTTGTCGGATAGAAAACTGATTAGATCCTAGTTGATTCAAATTGGACACATCAACGTTTATGGCGACAACAGTCAAACTTGCCGTCTCCATTCTGTTTCCGTCCTCATTACATTTGAGCCTTAAAGAAATTACTGCAAATATGGAATTCGTGAGAGCGAAAAAGTGCACGTGCTAATGTATGTAAGGGCATATAGTCACAGCAACTAGACATCCCTCTGACCTGTCAGGGAATAGCTCAAAGTAGAAAGAACAAGAAGAAGGAGAAGAATGTGTGTAAACAAAACGCCCATACCGTTTACAATAATATATAACTCTTCACTAATTGGCAAAAATGTAATCATCAACTCTCATCATGTGCGTAATACACTATTGAGTATTCCTTAGTCTCTCACTCCACTGCTACATTTTATTTGATACCCTGCTACTCCATCCGTCTTCCCAACCAACTGAAGGAAATAGACCACCTGAGATATTAGAGTCACCTTGCTCCTATCGTCCACATCGTATGTTGTACATTCCCGCTGCACTTTACTCAATTTTTGAGTACAATTGTATGCTATCTCTTTTTCTCTCATGAAAATGTTACTCAATTTTCGTTAAAAAGTGGATTAACTCAATTTTTGAGTAGATCCACTTTTTACGAAAATTGAGTAACATTTCTATGAGAGAAAAAGAGATAGCATACAATTGTATTCAAAAATTGAGTGAAGTGCCGCGAGAGTGTAAGGATATCTGATTACAGTTCAGTGAGAACATTTCAGCGCCAACATTAGATTAGGGCGAATCTGCTTTTGTAAACAATGACTCTCGTAGTCATTTTCTCTTGAACAAAAGGTCACAAATACAATTTAAGCACTCTTTAAGGAAGGAAGAGCTTTATCTCTATTCGCTGATATATTCTATTTGAAGAAATTGTATTCAACTTCCGATAAATTAGCAGTCAAAGTGTTTGTTTATAAAAGCAGATTTGCCCTAATCATATGTTGGCGCTGATTTCTCGCAATGTAGCCTTGGTTTTGAAAGTTGGAGACAACCTCTCCGTACAGCAGTGGATGAAATGGCATTAGCCTGATTTGTAAGGTACGGTAAGTATCAGACTTTCTGTGTCTTTTAGAATGGTTTCAGTGGTTCTGTTGTATTTTACACCAATATTTACATTATTTACACTTCACCGAATTCATTTTCAAAATATGACAAAATCTATAAAGTCTAGGAAATTGCTGTCTATGGGAATTGGAAACACTTCATAAAACTTCGGGTAAGTCCTTTCAGAGAACGTCATGGAAGTCCTGCAGATTTCTTCAGGGAATTTATTCAGAGAACTTTATGAAAGTATAATTCTTGGAGGTTCTGTAGAGAACTTCAGGCAAGTTCTTCAGAGAACTTGATGGAAGTTCTTCAGAGAACTTTATGAAAGTTCTTCAGAGAACTTTATGAAAGTTCTTCAGAGAACTTAATGAAAGATGTTCAGAGAACTTCAGGGAAAATCTGCAGACAACTTCAGAAATGTTTTGAAAAAAAACTTCTGGAAAGTTCTTCAGAATACTTCAGGGAAGTTCTTCAGAGAATTCCGTGGAAATTCTACAGAAAACATCAGTGAAATTCTGCAGAGGACTTTAGGGAAATTCAGTGGAGAACTTCGGAGAAGTACTGTAGAGAACTCCAGGGAAGTTTTGCAGAGAATTAGCTTCATGGAAATTCTGCAGAGAACTTCAGGGGAGTTCTGCAGAAAACTTCAGGGAAGTTCTTTAGAGAACTTCAGGGAAGTTCTGCAGAGAATTTCAGGGAAGTTCTGCGGAGAACATCAGGAAAATTTTGTAGAGAATCTCAGGGTAATTTTGTAGAGAACTTTAGAGTAGTTCTACAGAGATCTTCAAGGAGGGAAGATCTGCAGAGAACAAAATGGAAGTCTTTAAGAGAACTTCAGAGATGTTTTGTAGAGACCTTCAGGAAAGTTCTTCAGAAAAATTCATGGAAGTTTTTCAGAAAACTTCAGGGAAGTTCTTCAGAAAAATTCATGGAAGTTCTTCAGAGAACTTCACGAAATTTCAAAAAAGTTTTGTAGAGTCGGGGCGACCCCGGCGTAGAGGTTAACATCCATACCTCTCACGCCAAAGTCACGAGTTGAAATCTCACCCCCGGACAAGTTACGAAAATACTCAAAAATGTATTTGAGTTACTACAACCTGAGATGAACCAGCCCAGGGCTGAAAATCTCGATAATAAGGGAAAACAAAAAAAAGTTCTGTAGAGAACTTTAGGGTTATTCTGCAGAGAACTGTATAGAAGTCTTTCAGAGATCCTCAGAGGAAGTTTTGCAGAGAACTTCAGGAAAATTCTTCAGAGAACTTCAGAGAAATTCTTTTTCAAAGAACTACAGAAATTTGAGAACTTTTGAAAATTTCCTCAGAAAATTTCAGGGAAGTTCTGTAGAGAACTTCAGGAAAGTTCTGCAGAGAACTTCAGGGAAGCTTGTCAGAAAACTTCAGAATCGTTCTGTACAAAACTTCAGGGAAGTTCTGCAGAGAACTTGCGAGAAATTCTGTAGAAAACTTCAGGGTAGTTCTGCAGAGAACTCCAGGGAAGTTCTGCAGAGAACTTTCAAGATGTTTTGAAGAGAACTTCTGAAAAGTTCATCAGAGAACTTCAGGGAAGTTTTTCAGAGAACTTCAGGGAAGTTCTTCAGAGAACTCCGGAAAACTTATTCACAAATCTTCTGGTAAGTACTTCAGAACAATTCACGGAAGTTCTTCAGAGAACTTCAGGAAAGTTCTTCAAAATATTTCAGAGAAGTTCTCTAGAGAACTTCAGGGTAGTTCTGCAAAGAAGTTCAGGCAATTTCAGCAGAGGACTTTATAGAAGCTTTTCAGAGATCTTCAGAGATGTTTTCAAGAGAACTTCTGGAAAGTTGTTCAGAGAAGTTCTTCAAAAAAAACTTTAGGTAAGTCCTTCAAAGAACTTCATGGAAGTTTTTCAGAGAACTTCAGGGAAGTTCTGCAGAGAACTTCAGGAAAATTCACTGGAGAACTTTAGGTAAGTTCTGCAGAGAACTTCAGGGAATTTCTTCAGAGAACTTCACAGGAGTTCTGCTGTGATCTTCTGTTAAGCTCTGCAGAGATCTTCAAAGCTGTCTAGCAGAGAACAACAGAGATGTTTTGAAAAGAACTTCTAGAAACCTCTTCAGAGAATTCCAGGAAAGTTTTTCAAAGAACTTTAGTGAAGTTTCCACAGAGAACTTCAGAGAAGTTTTTCACAAAACTTCTGGTAAGTCTTGCATACCTTTTATGGAAGTTTCGCAGAGAACTTCAAAGAGATGAACTTTATAGAAGTTCTGCAAGACATTCAGAGTACTTCCTGAAAGTTTTTCAGAGAACTCCATGAAAGTTCTTCAGAGAAGTTTTTCAGAGAACTTCATTGATGGTCTTCAAAGAAGTTCAGGAAGTTCTTCAGAAAACTTCAGAGAAATTTTGCAGGGAGCTTCAGGAAACTTCCATGAGTTACTGTGAAGAACTTCTAGGAAGTTCTTTGAAAAACTTCCCTGTAATTTTCAGAAGAAATTTCCAGAAGTTCTTTTCAAAATATCTCTGAAGTTCTCTTGAAGACTGCTATGAAGTTCTATGCTGAACTTTTTTGAAGTTATCTGCAGAATTTCTCTAAATTTCCCTGAATTCTCTGCGAAACTTCCCTGAAGTGCCCTGCAGAATTTCTCTAAAGTCTTTGGTAGAACTCTAATGCAGTCTTCTGTAGAACTGCCTTGAAGTTTTCTGCAGAATTTCGCTGACGTTTTTTGAAGAATTTCCGTGAAGTTCTTTGCGAGACTTCCCTGAAGTTCTCCGAAAAATTTCCCTAAAGTTCTCTGAAGAATTTCCATGAAGTTCTCTGAAGGACTTACCCGAAGTTTTGTGAAGAACTTCTCTGAAGAAGTAACCCGGAATTATCAGAAGGACTTACCAAAAATACCAATATTGGCCTCTTATGTAACCTACTGATTAATATTCATTTCGTTGTTCACAGGCAGACCCGTGCCACGCAGTGAAATAATTCTGAACTATGAAGTCGACCGTCTGGAAGACCATGATTACTCGAATAAATTTCCTGAAAACATGAATTCATTTATGATCTAGAAATCAAAATACAGATAATAAAAAAACTTCCTATGAGCACTAGAACCACATAGAGGAAGAATTCTGATCTAATGTGTACACTGTTCAAAAAGCTCTGAACCCTCGAATATCTTTTCTGTAGATGCCATCTTGCTATATCATAATAATACCGAGATCCAGATTATACATTTACACTAAGGTTTTTTTTTGCATGGGGGATATGTTCCACTTTTGGTATGGAACCGTGTAAAAAAAGACTAAATAGAGTTGATAAATTCACATGCTTGTACATTTTATATTGCTCCGATTTTGTCTGTATGCGTTACCTGGTCAAAATACAATTTTTAAAATTTTTAGTATTTACACCAAAAATTGTGATTTAAAAAAAAAAATCTCATATTATTACTTTTGGCCCAAAACGTAAAATGTGATTTGAATTAGGTCGAAAAGTTCTTTCGTTCTGGAGTTATCGCCGAAAACAACCCGTGTAAAAAATAACCCTGCAAAAAACCGTGTGAGATAATTCTGAACTGTTGAGTCCAGCGCCTGGAAGCTCATAATTTTACAACTGACTTTCCTGAAAACTGTAAATTTATACACCATCTAGATCTCAAAATACAGGTAATACACAGAGTTCACATGTACGCTAGTACCACATAGCGGATGATTTCTGAACTAATATTTACACTATCCGAAAGGCCTCAATCTACGGCACATCTTTGCCGAAGACGCCAACTTGCTATATGTCAAGAATCTCGAGAATCAGGTTATAAAGTAAGTTTACATGCACGCTAGCGCTGCTTAGTGAGATAAATCTGAACTTTAAGCTTACCAGCTTACATAAATTATTAAGTTTAAGGGGCGACCCCGGCGTAGTGGTTAACATCCATACCTCTCACGCCGAAGTCACGAGCTCGAATCTCATCCCCGGACAAGTTACGAAAATACCCAAAAAGGCATTTGAGTGACTACAACTGGAGATGAACCAGCCCAGGGCTGAAAATCGCGATAATAAAGGAATTAATATATAATATATATATATATATATATATATATATATATATATATATATATATATATATATATATATATATATATATATATATATATATATATATATAATAATATATATATATATATATATATATATATATATATTAAGTTTAAGTGTTTGTCCCTTTGTCGTGAGTGAACAGATGATTATTAGCAGGTTTGAAGTTCGATATAGAGTCGTCTCATAGTGGGGGTTCTGATTATTGGTAGAGTGTGGAGTGAAAAATAATAATACCAGTGTAGATTGAAAACGGCCATTTGCTGGTCAGAAGCAGCAAATGCAAACAACTGCGCATGTGTGCATGAAAGGCTGCCACATAAATTCAGATACATTCACCATATGGTGTACAGAGTTTTGTTTTGCAGGCTGCATGTCTAATTTGTCTTATTTTGTCGCGAGTGCATGAAATGAATTACGAATCCACGTTGACTTATTTTTATGTTTACGAATAATAAGTGTCATTCTGGAAGCGGCCATAGGCGAGATCTTTCTGATTAAAACTAAATAAAAATAACCTTATTTTCAAATAATACTAACTACGTACCTTGTTTGGAAGTTTAACAGTTCCAAATTTAGAAGTGTGTCGCAGTACCCTTATCCAAATGATTTCGGTAATGTTTACATGCGGGGCTTATTGTATGTGAAAGTAACCTCACCTTTACTGTACTTTGTTGTTTTGTGATAAAATATGCTGCCTTTCAATGGTCATCACTTTTTCTGGTGAAGTCGGATCGACAAAATTTCTTCCGCAAAGTTGCTAAAGTCTGAGAAATTAAAAAAAAAATCAGCTTTTGAAGCATTTACATTTATGCTGATGCAGTAATTTGAGTTGTTCTCCAAATATATCAAAATTTCAATTTTTGATGCCAATTTAACAAATGCATATCGCATGAGGTCTAAATACGATATTCGGTGGTTTTGAGACCCAAGCTAACGAAAACAGGTATGGAACTCTTGGTCTTAAAATCTCTGTTGACCAGTGTTATATTTAACCTAAGCTTCATTACTCATTATGTGGCTCACACAATTAAGAAATGTGTCTCGCAAAATTGGGAAGTCAAAATTGTACAAAAATTGTCAAAATTGTCAAAAAGTACAAAAAGCAAAGCAGAGGCAAGGATTGAAGGCGTACAAAGTGAAAAAGGTGCCCATCCGTGATATAGACAAGCAAAATTTTATTGCAAAAAGTCGTGATAAGATGCTTTACCCAAATTTTTTGCAAAAATTTTCTTGCATAATAATCAGACGACAATGCATGCGTACTTGAAAAAATGAAACTGCTTCCGGTTCTGGTTTTTTAAACATTTACGGACAAAGAAGGTATCCAAATTCTCAGAGAACTTCAGAGAGATTCTTCATAGAACATCAGTGAAATTCTACAGAAAACTGCATGGAAGTTCTGCAGAGAACCTCAGAGAAGTTCTGCAGAGAACCTCAGAGATGTTTTGCAGAGAATTTCAGGGAAATCCTTCAAATAATTTTGGGAAGTTTGGCAGAGGATTTCAGAAAAATTCTTCTTCAACTTGTCAGATATTTGCTGCAGAAATTCTTTGAAGTTTCTTGAAAACTTTTTTGAAGTTCCCTCCAAAACTCCCCTGAGGTTTTTGGAAAAAAATCCCTGAAATTCTCTGCAAAACTTCTCTGAAGTTCTCTGCAGAATTTCCCTAATGTTTTCTGCAGAACTTCAATAAAATTTTCTGTAGAACTTCAATGAAGTTTTCTGAATTTTGCTGATGTTCACTGAAGAATTTCTCTGAAGCTTCCCTGAAGTTCTCTGCTGAACTTCCCTAAAATTTTCGGCAGAACTTCAATATTTTTTTCAGTAGAACTTCAATGAAGTTCTCTGTAGAACTTCCATGAAGTTCCCTGCAGAATTTTGCTGAAGTTCCTTGCGAGACCTCCCTGAAGTTCTCTGTGAGACTGCCTTGAAGTTCTCTGAAGATCATCCATGAAGTTCACTAAAAGAATTACCCGATGTTTTGTGAAGATTTTTTCTGAAGGAGTAACCCGAAGTTGTCAGAAGAACATTCCAAAAATACCAATATTGGGGTGAAGTCGGATCGGCACAATTTTTCGGCACAAATTATTCTTGAGAATTTACATTCAAGCTGATGCAAATATTTAAATTGTTCGCAAAATATATCAAAATTTCAATTTTTCATTCCAATTGGTGAAGAAAAATGCCAATCGCATGAAGTCAGAATACGATATTCGGTGGTTTTGGGACCCAAGATAACGAAAACTGGTATGGACTTCTGGGTCTAAAATGGCGTTCTTGGTCAGTGGTATAAATAACCTAAGCTTTATTTCTCATAATAGATCCACACAGTTAACAAATGTGGCTCGCAACGTTGGGAAGTCAAAATCATATGCACAAAAAGTTAAGCAGAGGCACGTACTGAAGGCGTACAAAGTGTAAAGGTGCCCAACCGTGACGACAAGCAACATTTTATTGTTAAAAGTCTTGCTAAGATGCTTTACTCACATTTTTTGCTAAAAATTTCTTGTATTGTAATGGACGACAAAACATACGCCCTTGAAAACCGCAATGCAAAGGAACACCGTTGCCCAAACTCTCTAAAAAGAATTTGATTTGGCTGGCCATATGTAGTTGTCTCTATTTTTGTCTCTACCGGCACTATCAATAAGGATGTGTACGAGAAAGAATGTCTTCAAAGCTAGCTTCGGTACCGTTCATCAGAAACTCTTCAGCTCAATTTTGGCCACTTGTCACTTTGCGAAATCCGTCCTGGAATGGTATAAGGTACAAGAAGACAAATACGTTCCTAAAACAGGCAATCCACAAACCTGTCCAGAACTTTGCCCAATAGCGTAGTACTGGGCTATAGTTAAGCGGAAACTCTTCGAAACTAAGAAGAAAGCAAATGGTACCGATGATTTAAGAGAAGATGGAGAATCGTCACGGGGGTCATATCTAAGGATACCGTATGGAACCTGATGGCGGGTGCATCACAGAAAGTTCGAGAATTTTACAGAAGGATGGATTAACATCCTAATCAACTGTTTTCATTGTAGATATTACTCTATTATTGTGAAATAAACAATCGGATTTGTTGAAGTATGCGTAAGTTTTTTTTTGCTGCTATTATTTTGGTGTCCGAAATTTAACGTGGACAGGCTTTAAATGGCCATCGATATCCGTACACGATCACTGCGCATTTTTGCCAAAAACACCGATGGTAGAAGAAGCGATTCAGTTGAAAAGATATCAAAAGTGTTATCATGGAAGAGTACAGACAGTCACGAAACAGGTAAAATTCTATTTTTTTTTTGTAGTTCCAAACAGTCTTGGTAAAAGTCATGCTCATTAGATTCAAAAGCGTGGATTTTCAGGCACCATAACATTGACTACGTATAAGTTCCAAGCGAAAATCAAATGATAACTCATGACAACAAACGTAACCAGAAGAATGAACGTTCAATTTTCAAAATGCTTTGATATTCATTTGTGGAAACAAGTTCATTTTCAAAACGAATTTCGAAATGTCAGAAATGAAATTCAATCAACCACAATGAATATCAATTACCCGTCGGGATCGGAAAAAATGCAAGGGCAGCCCAGTCCAGGGTATTCTTGCAAAACATTGCTAGCATCTATTCCTCTGGGACGATGATGACGGCCCTGGTTGTTCCATGTTTGGATTAGGATTCAAAATCACTTAGTAATGAAAAATCATCACAAGAGATGATATTCAGATTTCATCAAATGAAATTCATGCTTACCGATTGATCATCAAAACAACGGTGACAGCAGATTTTTGACCCGCACATAGAGCCGACTTCATTCATTGCAGCAAACAAAATTCAGTTGGCATAGAAGTGACAGCAGTAACCATGAAAACCGGGAAAGTAAAAATCATCATTACACTGGGCTAAAATCATTTCACTTCTCATTGATATTTTATGAAAATTTAAGGCACTGGTTCCAAATTGAAGAACGAGACCGTGAAGCAATAGAGGAGCTGTACCGTTCCAGCGACACACTCACACACTTCTAGGAGAAATTGTATAGCTCGTACAAAGTAATCAAAATGTGGAAACTGTACATTGACGAGCTGAATGAACAGTTTCTACATGTTATCGAAAAAAGGTTCATTGGTTGCCACCGATAACGACACCCGCAGAAAGATACAAAGGCGTGCCAAGTTTGGACTTCGAAGGACGTTGAGATCGACAAATTTGACTATATACAAGACATTGTTAGACCCTCTTCAGCCACGAAACATGACCAATGCTCGTGTTTTACCAAAACATCTTGGTGTCTTTAAAATAATTCTCGGTGGAGTGCGGATAGAAGACTAGAAGTATAGAAGGCGAATGAACCACGAATTGCATCAGTTGCCACCTCGGCATTTACTTCCACTGCTTTCAATTCAAGTCTATGTTAAATTTTACCCTCAGAATGATCACCTCCATGGAAGAATTTCTTTTTTAAAAGACCGTAGAATCAACCGCAATTTGGGTACTGTTCATAGACGTTGAGCCCTACCCCAAAACAAAAGACCAGCAAATTTCTTTAAAACTTTTCAGTTTCACTTTATTTCACGACTATAACGATGACACGTTGGCTTATTTACACTAGATTTACCACTAAATAAAATTACAGCACTCTCGACATTGTTAGTTCTCCTTCCTCTAGGATAGGCTATCGAATAATGTGAATGGGGTAAGATGTTCAAAGATCTTACTGAACTCAAGTATCATCAAAAAAGAAGAAAAGTCATAGTTGGTGCGAGATAAAACAATAGCATAGAGGAGTCCAATGTAAAAACAAAAAAATATTTACAAAAGATATGGCGCTACTCAATAATCCTATCGATCGTTCGTGTGTGTTGTGTTTCGATTGGTTTTTGTTCCAAGTCAGAGGAGTATTCTTCAGGATCCGATTGTTGTAGTCAACGAGCTGGTGAGAGCAGGCTGGTTGTCTTCTTATTTTTTCCCGCTCAGCCGGGCGATGGCAGCATTCAAAGCGTCCAGGCTGAAGCTGGGGTCATCCCGTGGTGGGTTGGCACGGATCTGCTCCAGAGTGCGCAGAACATGTTCCGGGGCCGGGAGATCCACCGGCAGATGGGCGCCCTGTGGCTGGAAACCGTTCTCGTCGGCGACGTAGTTCACGGTGTACAGGGCACCATCGGGACCGGTGTACGAGTAGCTACCGGTGGCCGATTGACCTCCGACACCGCTCTCCTGGGCCGAGATTCCGTTGCTCGTCTCGTACCGGTATTGGTAGGAACCGTCCGGGTTGACGACCGAGTCCTGTGTCAGGACCTGGGCCTCAGCGTCGGGGTTCTGGGCGGTGGCCAGCGCGAGCACGGCGGAGATGACAAACTGGAATGGAGGAAGAGATGGGTAAAGGTATTTAAAATGATATGGAGAGTATGGTACACGGCCGAAATCTACAATAAGTAGGTACGTATCTACTGAACGAAAGGTAGTCGTTTGATGTTAGTATTGCTATGAATAACAATAGGTAGAAAAGGAAGCAGTAAAGTCAGATAAGACATCACTGGAAATTTGGCAGCAAAACCGAATTAGTCCTGAGGCTGAGTTTCATGGCCTGTTTAACGCGTGGGATTGGACTGAAAGTTGAAACAAATTATTTCATTTGCACAGCTTTAAGAATAAGGATGGTTCAAAGTGCCGATAGCTCTGAAAGCAGTGGATTTATCAGAATACTCAAGTATTGGCAGAATCATTGGGGCCTGATTTGAAATTGGTTGAGTGGGGTGGAGTAAATTTGATATTTGAATACAACCTGAACGACTAAAACATGGGCTCTCTTTGATTAATGATTTCCAGTCTTCTGATCTAATTTCTCAACGCTTTGCATTGATGGACAGATTTTAAACTTGTATTGATTTAACATGCGAACATCGGTTTGTGTTTGTGTTAATTCTCGTGTACTTTTAAGAAACCAAAGCAAACTGTGACGTTTTGTTCATATGTGCATCCGTTGCTAGGCACGCGACGAATCTTTGTTTATTTCAACAGTCCTGCTACCTACTAACCCAGCCGCAGCAAATTTCAACACGCGCATTTTCATCGTGAGCCCAAACATTTCAGTTCTAACTTTATAAAACGTTTAACAATACAGATAAAAAGAAACATTGAATTTTGCAAATAGCACATGCAAAATTGCCAACGATTTCGTTGTTTATGCTTCTTTTGTGTGCATTAGAGTGGAGTTTCTTTGCATTAGAGTGGAACCAAAAATATACTCCCCTCTCCATACAGAGCTACTGCAGAGCCACATATTTCCCCTACTATTTTGAGCCTCTGGTGCAAAGTTGTCCATAATTGGTCAACATTTACCCTTTTATTTGAAGTTTGGTATGGGAAACATTAACAAAACATATGGAGAATGATTTCAGTTTTTTAACACAAGGTTGCGTTCTAAGTATGCAGGCTCCGTTTTGTCTAAGTGTCTAAGATTATTAGCAGAAATTCTATGCTCAAAATAAGATTCATACAAACACTTTGGCGAATACTGCAAGATGATCCGAGTCAACCCCAAAGCGTTATTAGCAGTTAAGTGAAAAGACTCAAATACTATGAAAAAATTAACAAAAGCCTGAGCACCCAGGGACCGTTAAAGTTTCATTAGATATACCTTCTTTTAAATCCCAGAAATTCTTAAAAAAAATATTTTTTCTCGATGTCCTGAATATATGTACTTCAAACCGACTTCTTTTTTAGTGCAATTCGTCCAGATTTTGAACTTGATCAAGTTCATACAGCTACCTTGTTCGTTGGTTTTCCTATCTACACTTACTCAAATCTTCCAAGCAAATTTTTCCTTCCCATTCCAAGTAACACATAACGGTCATGAATGGTTGTTACAACTTGATTGTAACTTAAATGCGTCACAATGCAGTTACTTCTACCGATTTCTGACAAGTGTGCTACTAGGAATGCACTTTTTCTTATGAAATTATGTGGGTTTTTTTTAAGTGAATATGCTTCTATGTTTTCCATGTGCCTGAACCTTATTCTTTTGTGGATTGATCAAAATGATCCTGTTCTTCATTACATATCTCAGCAAGTTCTCCAATGGATTTTAATCAAATTTTTATATGGGTTCTACCACATTAGTTACACACTACCAAAATATCATGTAAATTTCTGTCCCCTAAGAGTCCTTTAGCACATAAAAATGAGTTAAAAGATATGCGAAAACACATTCAATCAAACCCATCTCTCGTCGAATTGCGTATGCGTCAGTTTCAGGAGACATAATTTCACACGAAATCTTTGTTTACATTTCCCGACTTGTTGCAAACATGATTTACGTCTCGTGTAAAATTCATAATTTCTGTAAGACATTCTGATAGGGTTGCTGTTTGAATCCATCTTTGCGGGTCATCAAGGTGTGGGAGTTCAGATAATTTTTTTTCACTAGAATCACCTAGTAGATACATTTTGGATCATACTGGAATCATTTAGTCAGACCTTTATTTTCAGAAGAAGTTTTGCAAAAATTCCATCAAACATGCTCATCTAAGATAGTTCTTGAGCTGAATCGACATTCGGAAAATTATTTGCTCACTGGCACCACCTGGTAGATGCATTTACTTTTCAGGCGAACTTTCAAGAAGATTCTATCCTTTTAGCTCACCAGATTCATGGGATACCAAACAACCCGCCAGTTCGAATTTTACTTGAGATGAGACTCAGAAGTTCACATCTAGTTGAAATTTAGTCTCATGGAACTTTTTTGCAGAATAACAAGACCCTTAATGTATAGGCAGAATTTTCTTTAAAGTGTCATTAACATCTAAAGAAACTTGAAAGTTCAACTCAACCTACAAGTTCAATTATTGTTAGTTGAGAACTTGCTATGAACTTTAAAAAAAAACTCCAACACAAAGTTCAATTAAAGCACTAGCCGTACTTTTAATCAGCGTAATAGTTCACAATACATCTATGTCGAACTACTTTACTATTTTTTGAAGCCCACGTGAAGTATTGAGCTACACTTTATCCAGTTTCTTAAAGATTGTTTCCATTTGAAGAGTGTTCTGCACCAAGTTTGACGAGATACAAGAGCAAAAAAATAATTATTTTTCAAAAACAAAAAAACAAAAAAAAAAACGGCTTATTTTATTATCACTTTTAAAAACCTGTAAGCTAAATGAGTTGCGGAAAAAGAAGGAATAAAAAAAAAACCAGATTATAGCAAACAAAAAAAGTACTTATGCATGAAATCAACGCTGCGAGTAAAATCATAGCATTACCCACCTCGTTCATACGGCACAGTGGTAAGTATCCCGGTTTAAAAGGGGAGAGCTGGAGTTGGGGACTAGTTAGTAAGTTTTTATGAAAAATTCAATTTACTCAATGAATACTCATCAAATTGAACTCAATCATCATTTCACAATACAGCTCTCTAAAGATAAATCTGCGGCAGGATTAGAGAAGAACAAAAATTTCGAACATAAATGTCTGTTTTTTTGTTCAGCTCGTTTGAGGTACTTTTTGAGCTGAATAGCATTCTCTACAACCTCAAGAACAAACCTTTTGTGAACTTCAAAGTTTTTTTTAGAAGTTGATAAGAAAGCTATAAGCTTAAACATTGAATGTGAACTAGAAAGTTCGGTTTATTATTTAAAAAGTAAGGTGAATAGATTTCTCATCCTAATCCTTCGATTTGGTTGCTTGGGAAGTGCCACCAAGGGGTGTCTAACATGAATATGATCCAATACATCTGTTGAAATCAATCTCAATTCCTAAAAGCAACTGAGTCAACTTAAATTCACTGCTAATCAAAATGAATAAGCTTAACAGAAAATGCGCAGCTGTTCAACTGAGCAACGCTATCTCTCATCTCAAATGTCAAATCGGTGCAGCGATGACGTGTGATGAGTGTGAGGCGAAATTGATCAAAAGTATTAAATTAGCATCCTTCGCTTTGAATTTACTGCAAATCGATAGCAACTCGCTGCGCTCGATTCCAGTGAGACACCCCGTTAGTGGACACCTAGTGGATGAATTGCAGATCAAAGCTGCATTTTCTACGTATTCGTTGATCTTCGGAACAACTATTGGGAAAATTCCATCTCATCAGGTATCAATTAATTCACCCATTAGCACAACCTAACGAATGGAGTCTGAGTCGAAATCTGAGGTCCTGCTTTTAGGTAGTGAAAGATCTATAGAAGAACTTTGATGATGACTCCATACTTCTAGTTCCCCAAGTTCGTAAGATTTTACGTAGTTCGTATGGAAATTTGTTTGCTCACTAGTGTCACATAGATAATTATTGCCGAATGATACTGAAAAATAACAACATTCCTTGCTTTTAAGAAAACTTTGACAAAGATTCCATCGTCATACTAGCTTTTTTCAGGTAAACCTTGATAATAGATCTTTGAAATAGATTCAAACCTTCTAGCTCACCAAGCTCTTGAGATATAGAAGTGCGAAAATGGGGGAAGACTCCAGCTTAGTGGTTAACATTCAGAGGTATGGAGGACGCCAAAGTCACAAGTTCATATCTAACCCCTGGACAAGTTACGGAAATACCCAACAAAGATATTTCAGTGACAATGACGGGAGATGAACCAGCCCTGCAGCAATCAACAAATAAAAAGTTCGAAAATTCACTCACTAGCACCATCTAGTGGATGAATATCGATTGCAATTGGCTCTGAGCAGTTTGTCCTTGACCTTAAAAATAACTTTCTGCAAGGTTCCATCCTTCTAACTCGCCAGGTTCTTCAGATGCAAGAGTTTGAAGAAACATTTGCTCACTAGCACCATCTACTGGCTTCAGCTAATACTGGTAAATTTGAGGTATCTCTTGATATTCAGAATTTTTTTTAACAATGAGTTCCTGCTTCTAGCACATCAAGTTCGGGATTTAAAGGATGAATGCCAGATTAATTTGTCCTTCACTGACATTTGAGCTTCTGACGATCTTGAAAGTCAGGAGTTCAAAATATTGCCTGCTCACAATAGGCGTTGCAACTAGAGGTGGGCAAAATGTCTCACTATAGCGAGTGGCTCAGACCAGTTCCGCTTATTGAAATGAGCTAATTCTTCAGAACCATTCATTTGCTCTTTTCGTAGCACTGAGCTTATTCGGATCAGCGTATTAAGATTTTTGAAAAAAAAATTTGTATTTTTCGTTGAAATATTTGATTTGTTTTTTGTTAACAGTTATTACAATATGCGGAATATGTTTCGCGGCTAGCCTACTATGTTTCTCACCAACCAGTTGTTCTGCTTCGGAAAAGATCCGTTCACAAGGTTCAGCGTTGTAGGAATGCACAACCTTTTCATCAATATCTGATGCCGATGGCGATTGCGGCTCAGCTTGCTGATTTTTATACGGAGTATCAATATTCTTCCGCACTTTGTACAAGAGACATTGGTTCGTCACGTTGTAAATCTCCGCATCTCCAAAACCTTGCTTCTTAAACCGCGGAATCGAGAAAGATGGCTTGAGCGAACATTTCATTCGCTTCTCTTTCCCCAAACTGCTTGATGAGACCATCTTCCAGTTTGGAACTTGCCAACTTTTCGAGGTTTGGAGGAAGAGAATCGTTTGAATGCAGTTTGATCCGTTCCGTCATAATGTGGGCAAAAAGGCCAAAAAAAAAAGTGTTAGTTTAAATCTTCCTAGTTTATAAATAACAATCTCCTACTAATGCACTTGTATAAGTGTTTTTAAAAGAATTTTTTTTCTTAACGTAAAGTGAAACTAGGAAAGGTTTGTCCATCGTAAAATGAGAGGTTGAATACAGCTCAGTGTTTTTTTTTCCAAAGCAAAAATGTTGCGTTGGCTACATAAAACAACTAAAGCTATTCGGATGTAATTTGTCAGAAGGAGATTATTTCCCATCAACAGAGGCTCTAGAAGTGGACAGTCCCAAGCAACATTGCTAAACCATCCAGCTTTATAAGGTTTTATTAAAGTTTTATGAACGTCACAGGAAATCAATTTGGTTTTATTATGGTACCAAGAGGTCCTAATAGGTTTTATATTTTAGTCAGGTTTATCACAGCCTACACAGCTTCTTAACAACGATCTTGAAATTTTCTCTTCTTAAATACCTTTCACTATAGCAGTGGTTCTATTTTGACTTTATGAACTCGTAAAATGCTGTTTTCAAATACCTTTTTAGGGCTTATTCATATTATCTTATTATGGCCAGTTGAAAAAGCGTTTTGAAACCTATTTTGCCTCGAGTAAATGCTTTACACGGCAAATTGGCATTGAGGGAATTCACCAAATGACCAAATAGTTTTATAGTAGCCATTGCGAAGATAAATTGGCTTTTTGGAAAAAAAACTGTGATTTCTTTCAATCGCCATATTGAAATATAAGAAACAATTGAAATGTGGAAAAATAAATGCACCAATAATGCATATAAACTGTTGATCGTAGACCAATGTCGGCATTTTTTTAGATAACCTAAATGAGTTCCATAAATTTTCAGAAAATGCATGATTAATTTATCGAATTTATTTAGTTCAATTTTGTTTTTGTTGTGAAAAACTCGCCTAATTTCCGGGGCGCATTAATTTTCAGCTTTATCGTGCCAATATTCACCATAAATTTAAATGCGCATATTATTCGGAGCATGATACGCTTTAACAAACTCAATTTGTTTTGGATATTTGGATATAAAACAAAATTTCTCTCAACACTGAACTGTTTTCTCAGATATTAGTTACAATTAAATGAATCAGAAGAGCAGAGAATCGAATAAAGCAGAACAACGAAAACCAACCACGATATCAGTGAAGTTTGAAAGCTGTGGTCATTTGGCCTTATGCTGATTTCTTTGGCAGCCAATTGGTTTTATGAAGGTTTTCAAGTGGTCATAACATCTTTCACTAGAACGTTTTCAAAATCGTTATGGTCTCGAAAAAGTTTTATTAATTTGTTTTCGCAACCGTCTATAGAGTTGGCCACTTTGTACATATTTCAGCTTTAAGGATGCATAGAGGAGGTGTTGGTGGACAACACAGTTTTCAATGTAGTTTTATCAATGAAGCCGGGAGGAGTTCTATAAGGCTAGAATAAAACTAAATTTGTTACTTGAGAGTTATTTATTCCACTCCTAGAGCCTCTCATGCTGATGAGGAATTATCTTCTTCTGACTAATTTTACGAGAATACAAAAACAGAACAATCAAAGTGTTGAATTCGGATTTAATTTGACCTCACAATCTGCACTTATAAAATTGTGTTAGAAAATTATCTGGATTGAAAAATAGCCTTAAAACAGCCTTTTTTTAAGCGGACATGCATTACGTTAAAACTAATAACTGAATTTTCGTAATCTATCCAAAATTTGCAAACTGTCCTTCAATGATTATTATAAGTAGGTCTAGAAAAAATAAACACTAAAAATTCTTTGGTTGAGTGAAATAGCATTTGACATATGATATAATATATGTAATATATAATAATATTACATATATATAATAGCAATATATTTTTGGAAACTGTTCATCGTATTTTACTTCATTTTTTTTTAAATTTCACAGATCTTTCACAATTTTTTCCAACATATGGTTTTTTTTAACAAATACACTTCGAGTTGTTTTGGATATTTAAACCTCTAAAAACTACATTATTTAAAAAAAAACAAATATGCACTAATTTCAAATGTGCCCGGTTTTGGCTATTTTCTCGTATTTTTCTTGAAAATGTGTAATGAAAACAATTTGAAGACATATATTTTGCAACAACATGACGAAATATTTTGTACCTTTAATCAGCCAACTTGTAGTAAAATTGTGCTTCTTAAATCTGTATTTGGACACAGAGATCCAGAAATTCAGAGAACTAGTAAATGTCAAAGAATTCATAATAAAGCTCCCAAATGGTCACTGTGATGGTAATTGTGCTCTGTCATATCAAAAGCAAGCCTAGAAAATAGCAACGATTTTCAAATTGAAATCACAGCAACCTATTGCAAACCAACAGCATCATGTCGAGTCATAACTCACAATCATAATTCACTGGAATAAATGACATTACTGAAATTTGTGAGTCGAGTATTTTGACTTACAGAGTTTCGAAAAATCTAAAGCTAAACAACCATTTGTGAATTCTTTCTAACTTTCATGCGTCACAACGCATTGGCACCCCAAAACTCATTGCTTCATCGGTTTTGATATCTTCCGAATTTTCTGTCTCGACCCAAACCAAAAAAAGCACTGTGACCACTTCCCCGAAATACACCAAACACCTCCAGCCAGCGCCAAATTTCCAATCAACCACCCTTTTGTTTGCCTTTTCCACCTTCTTCAATTCCACCATCCCCGGAGCGGCGTCACTCGACAGTGATTTTGAATTTATTTTCCTATCGCACTTGAGGAGCCTCCGGTGGCGGCGGCGGCGGCGGCGGCGGCGTCGACGGCAACTTGAAAAGCACCGCTCGACGAAAACGCCCTCCTCTGAAAGCCTAACACAATCGTCACTTGAGCCGGCAGCCGGCGTGTGATTTGTGTAAACTTGATTAGCTTTCGGGTCTATTGTTTGAATTTTTGCGCAAGCGCGCGCTTGACTTTGGCTTTCGTGGTTCGTGGAAATAAGCGCATGGGCGGAAGGGACCGGTGCCGGGCGGGGGGTTGAGGACACACTCCACTTATCATGATGATGGGAGATTTTCTTCTCCTCTTGTTTGACTTGGTTTGCGGTGGCACTCAGAGCAGGGTCCATTCATGAAAACGGGTTTTGTCGCCTATTGTTGGCTACACTGCTTCTTGATTTGTTTTGTTTACTACAAAATTGTACTCCACATAGAACACTGATCACAGAGATTAGCTCTTTAGTTTTTTTTTCGTTTGAAGTCCATTGTTCGAAACGGAGGCCACCATGTTCTATTCTTCACTATGATTTTTTTTATTTGCCTCGGAAAACTCTTTACAAAGGAATCACTTATTTGCTTTTGTGTCACTCACCAGTTTGAACATTTTGGCTGAAGCTTTTTGGCTGACGGCAGCGGGGACTAGGTTAAGCTATGATAAACGCAAATTCGAGACTGATATCAATTATCTCGCATCTTCACGCTTTTATAGGTAGTTGGTTGTCACGGCACGGCACGGAGTCCGGAACGAAAGACGACCTGTCGTTCATCTCGGCTCTAGTTTGCGAGCACTCACCCCTCCCCCCCCTGCGCCATAGCATTCCACGAGCCAGCTACGTGCAGATGATCCAGAGCCACCCAATCACCCCTTCCGACAGCCCGATCGAAGACCGCTCGCTCATCCGAGAGGATCGCATTCTTTCTTCGGTCGACGACGACGACGACGGTGGCGACGCCGAAGATGATCCCTCTCACTTGTTACCTACGCACCCATACGGAACCAATTCGAGCCCGCAGTCAACAGCAAACCACCAATCGTATGTAAATCGGTTCCTCTGCTTTGGCTGGCTTTGTCTTCGAGACCCAGCGGAGATGGAAAACCCGGCAAATATTATGGTCATCATAAAGCGGTCGCGCGGGGGCGGATTCGTGCTGCATGCAAACTTCAACAAAACGGAGAAAATCGAGAGCGCATCTGAGGCAAATGTGCACAGCCAAAGATGCACGTGCGTGCCGCCGCGATTGAGCACCGTCGAACAAGATTCGATTTCAGAATTTAGGCTGATTTTGGCGTGCGAGTGTGGCTGATTGAATTTAATCATTAATTTGATCGCGATTTGAACGCTTAATCACTTGCGCTACGCAGAAGATCAGCGTGAGACTTAAACTGGACCACTGCACTTTGGTTGCATATTGCGTTGATTGATCAATCGATTTCAACGGTTTCAATTAGAAGCATTCACTGGGAGTGCTTTCATCAATCGAAAATTATATTGAGCGGAATCCCCGATTGTTTTGGGGGATTCATATGTTTACTCCATTATGGCGTTACAACTGGTGCGCTGTAATGACACTCGTCAAATCGTGCCAAAACCTGACGGGCCNCGATGGGATCTTTAACAGCAATACACGGTTTTTAGGCGTTCGGTGATGTAAAACCATTAGTTCATATTATTTGCTCGGTTTCTAAATTAATCAACTAAAAATTTAATTATTAATAGAAGAGTTGTCCTTAAATAGAATTGTGCTAGAACTAGAGCACTTAATACCTAATTTACCTTAAAAATAATGAAAGTTATCTATAATCTATTGCAATAGCTTACCTATGAAATACAACATAGACAGAATTATAAACAACACAATCACTCTCTTTAGATTCCTAACACATGTTTGTAACCAACCCAATTGTCCATCAAAGCAAGCTAGAAGAAAACCTATATAGATAGTTACAAATCACCATTCGAAAAATACAAGCCTTTTTCTAACAATCTGAAGGATTTATTCGCCGTGTCCACGTTCGGACACTTTTCTTCTAATACAGATTTTGAATTATTTCACGGTTCGCTGAAACTTTTCACCACATACAAACAGACAGTAACACTCTAATTAATGCCAATCGTTCACCTAAAAAACGATTAATTAGAATACAAATAGTTGGCCAAGCATCGACAATTATGACATTTACCTGCTGAGTGAAATGTTTTATTTTTTGTTTCGTCAACACATTTGCTTCTCATGTTTATTATTTTGCGCAAATCGGGAAGGTAAACACTGCAGAAAATCCCCATTTAGTTTTCCCCGTGACGTGAAAAGGTATGAAATTTATTGAGATTAATATTACTATTACATAGAAATTAATTTTGACATCAAGTAAATGCGCCAGTGGGTGAAATTTCGCCAATCAAGGTAGCTTGTGGTGGTGTTTGATGGAAGCGGACGAAAGGCGGTCGAAAAGCGGAAACTATGCTCCGACCATTTCAACTCGACGGCTTATGAAAACTGTTACAAGCCTTAGAAAGGGTAAGCGAAAAAGTAATGTAGTTGTTATCTATTCTGTAAATAGAATTATTGCTTAGGCTACGTCCTGTCACAACCTGCTGCTATGCATATTATTCCTGAGATTCCTGGTAAAACATCCCAAGAAACGGAAATTGAATTCCAAGACATCCAATTGCTTTCCAGTCCGTTCGCGATCCTCCTGTCTCGGTTGTGAACGAGCGATTTCTTCAGTCATCTTCAAAACATACGATTGACAGCTAAGCGAGCCTGCAGTAGTGTGCGTATGTTTCATGGGCGCGCTCATTAGCAGCTGTTGCGGCAGGCAAGACAATCAAACATGGTTGACGCTGAAATGGTCAGAATGGTCTTACGGATTATGTCGTGGTACAACATGTTTACATCCTTGTTACATTCAGGAAAATATTAAAAAGTACTGTGTTTTGTGTGTTTGCAATTCATTTGACCTGCGCTAGACTATGGATCGGAAGGTTGGAAGTGGAACAAATCGAAAAGTATGCTCCCGACAAACGGACAAGATGGTAGCCATTATTGAGAAAAATCGCAATCTTTCCGTGCGAAATGTGGCTCGCAAAGTTGGAAAGTCAATCATACGTACGAAAAGTGAAGTAGAGGCAATGGCTGAAGGTGTACAAAGTAAAAGGTGGCCAACTGTGATGACGAGCCAAATTTCTCTTTAAAAACTACAAAGTACAGAGTTCGGAATGATCAAGTAGGACTACGTAACTAAATGTAAACCTTTCAGATTGTACAATGCAACATTCTTTGAGTTAACTCTTTCTGGTCTAAAATTTTCCAAGCGTTACTATACATGCAATTTAGTGTGTTCTGATTCAATTGGTGCTCAATAGCATAGAAACAATTGAAATAACTAGGATATATTTTTTGAGATGTGTCATCCGAAATGTCATGAAGTTCAAAACTTAGGATCTACAGTTGAAACAGTAGCTTTATCCGCTTCACAATTTTATAATATACATTCAAACAACGGTTACCACTGTATATCTTATGTTCTGAACTAACGTCAGTATTTATAAACATTGTAACCAGAGGGTGATCCCTGCCCAGCACCAATGAGACCCTCTTCTTCCAATCGCCTCAGGGTTGGCGTGCGCGCTTCACTATCACGTCCAAGGAATCACTTGAATACTTTTCTGAACATTCACCCACTTTATTACAAATTTGCAAACGGGTAACGACTTCTCTCAATTCCTTATTTCTTATCTTTTACCTCTTTCCTCACTTTGTCTCACACTCCTATCGTAGGGGCCCCTCTTCCCATTCCGCTACTTCACCAGTGCTTTTTCTACGCTGCTTCTCGCTGTACTTGGCCTTCGGGCTAAACAGCTAGACCGATACTCCTCCAGCTCTCAGACCAAGCTTCCTATCCTCCGTACTCCTCAAAGTCTCGGCGATTCACGTTTACAATGGCTTCCGCGCCGGCTCTAGGTGGCGTACAAAATGGCCGCGTCTTCGACCCAACGGACTGCGGAGTTGGTTTGGTAACCCGAACGACGATCGGGAGCTTGACCAGCTCAGGCCAAACCAAAGGTGAACACAGGGGTCCTGGTGTCGGTAATGTCATATTATGGCTGTTAGTGGGGCGGTCCAGACTGGGGTTTTAAGTCGTTTACCTGGATGCTCTATCCGCTTCACTTGATTCTCCTTCTTCTCTTCAAGATCTTAGTCGATCACTTTCCAAAATGCCCGTTACCTCTTAATTTTTTTTTCAATTTCAGTTTTTACGTCTGTACAACTAGAGTGCTGCAGACTTACTAGCAGATAATCGGTGGCGGTTTGATCTTCAATTGACCGTTGAGGAATTTTCCTCCCATAGCATTTCTGCCCCATCATGATCCCCATTACGCAACCCTAAATGGCCACCCACTTCTGATGTCCTGCGAGGTCTGGTGGCAAGTCGCGGAACTGTCGATTTGCGCCTGCTTTCCTGTGGGGGTTGGGAGCTGTCCGGAAAATATCTTTAAATGTTATCTTGGTTTTAATATAAAAGCCAATACATTAATTCCCGAAAATCTCACTCATCTTAGACATTTCAACACACCACTGCACTATGGTCCAGATCACGAATTTACGAGGAAACATGCTCCCAGCGCCTAAACTTGAAACTTTACAGCAAAGTAATGTTCTACAATATGGTTTGTATCATCAAGGCCCATTTTTTGATGTTGATTAAAATTAGGGTGGTCCCCATTTTCACGGAAATACAAAAACTAACTTTTTTATTTGCAGAAATAGACGTTTAAATTCTTTGGCAAAATTGTAGCGCAAAAAATTTCATGGAATTTTTTTTGTACCTTAAAAATTGACCGATTTAGAGCAATTTTTTCTCATCAACTTAGGGTGTACCATAAAAAATTGATTTTTTTGCCCTAACTTTTTTATTTCAATTCCCACCGTAACGTTGTGTTTGGATGAGTTTTAGAACTTTTTAAGACGCGTACTTTGGTATGCAAATTTTGCCGCTAGCTTCAATAAATCAATAGTCATTGAAGTTTTTCTTAAAAAAATACGCCCTTTTTAAATGTTGATTTTCATGATTGGGGCAAATACAAAAAAAAATTAAAGACGTCATTTGAGAGGAAAATTTAGATGGTTTAACATATGTGAAAACTAGAGATATGTTATTTCTGTATCTTGAGAAAATTACATTTGAATCTGGAATGGTTTAAGAAGAAAAACTTCAATAATTATTGATTGGTTAAAGTTAGTGGCAAAGTTAATATATCAAAATACGCGCCTTTAAAAGTTCTACAACTCGTCAGAAAACAACTTAACGATGAAAATTGAAATAAAAAAGTAAGGACAGAAAAACTTTTTTTTATGGCTCACCCTAAGTTGACGAGGGAAAAGTTGCTCTAAATCGGTCAATTTTCAAGCTACAAAAAAAAATGTTTAATAAAAAATTTATGAAATTTTTTGCGCTACAATTTTGCCAAAGAATGTAAACGTCTATTTCTGCAAATAAAAAAGTTAGTTTTTGCATTTCCGTAAAAATGGGGACCACCCTAATTTTAATCAACATAAAAAAATACTCTCAAATTGGTCAAATACATATTGTTACTTTGTTTGGTCCAGAAAGCTACAGCTACAGCTGTAGATTTTCTGTTTTAAGTTCCAGGATAGTTTGGATAATCTATATTATCTCATAATGTCTGTTGATCTTCTAAGATATTCAATGAATATGTTTCAGTGTTCTGATCTAAGCGATAGTTTAGATGACCCAGAATTTGTCATATTGCTTAATGATGTATGTTTAAGAATATTAATTGAATATGTTTGTATATATATTGTAACTTTGTATTGCCTAAACATTACTGTTACTTCTGTTAATCTTAAATTTTGACGGCAGGACAGTTTGGATGACCTAGTGGTTCAGAACGATATAAAATATTGACAGTTGACCTTTCAAAAGATTCAATGATTTTTTTTAAACATATACCCACTCTGTTTTACCCAAAAAACTACTGTTACAAATGTAGATCTTATGTTTTGAACTTAAGGACTGTTTGGATGACCTTGAGCATCTCAAGATTGTCGCATTATGTCCGTTGACCTTCTAATGAATATTGTTTAATACATATTGTTCCATTGAATACTCAGAAAACCTACTGTTACAACTGTAGATCTTATGTTCTGAACTCAAGGGCAGTTTTGATGACCCCGATAATCCCAGTTTATCACGTAATGTTTGTAAACGTTCTTAAATATGGTTGAATACGTGGCGTTACTTTGTATAGCCCAAATAGTTCTAGTTACTACCGAAGATCTTATGTTCTGAACTCAAGGACAGTTTGGATGCCCTAGAACATAACAAAATGATCAAATAATGACTCTTGACCTTCCAAAAGATTCGTTCAATATGTTTGAATGCATATAATAATCTTGTTTAGCCTTAAGAGCTACTGTTACAACTGCAGATCTGAAGTTCTGAACTCAAGTGCATTTTGGATAACCTACAACATCCCAGAAAGATACAAAAATATTTATTGTTTATCACCAAAAAGTTGCATACCCGAATAAAAAATCTCATTGATTTACAATAGAATATATTGTTACCATTCAATAGAATCTGAAGTATGTACAATTAATAGTATTATTCACACGATAAGATGACAATAGGAGTTATTGTTACCACAATAGAATCTATTGAGTCAATTAGTATTAATTGTATTGTTTCTCAATTTGTATAATAATCCCAGCATAAAGATTGAATTGTTGATCTATTATAATGACAATATGCATATTTACTTTTTCTGATTCATGAACAATACGACTCATGGTCGGAAATAGATTTTAATGTTATTTTATATTATTGAATTGTAAGTGTATGGTTATTTTTATCTGGGTATGTACCAAATTCGTTTATACTTTTAATAAGGCATTTATTTTTTCTTCCTTCTTCACAATCAGGAAGTTCTACGTTGTATTTTGATGGTTGTTTTTTGTATTCTACCAATGCGCGGAGAAACGATCTGTGATGAAATTTGTCAGAAGTCTATTTAAAGCTAGAACGAAAAGAAATGAAGGGAAATTATAGATAGTTCCGTAAAGGGTAACGGCAGGGTGAATTTTAAATTTGAATTGAAAGATACAAGTTGAAAACGGGTGTCATCTATGCTACATTTGTGACAATCCATATAGAAAAAATACGTGACAAGGGGTGGTCTAAAAGATCGCTTTTTACCGTGACATAAATAATGGATGATCCTTATGGGGTGATTTAAAATCGGGAATTTTACGTAAATCTTCTGTGGTTTTTGAACCCTGCAGGAAAAATGTGAAACATAAGTTCATAATAAAGCCTGTCCACACTGAATTTAGGAACCAAAATAAAAGCAGCAAAAACAAAAACACATAATTCAACAAAACCGATTGATTACTTCACAATAATAGAGTCTTATCTACGTTAGAAAAAGTTGACTAAGATGTTGATCCTTCTTTCTGTAAAATTCTCGATCTTTTTGTGGTACACCCGCCATCAGGTTCCGTACGATTCCTCAGATACTCTTGCCTTGACGAATCACCATCTTCTCTTGAAATCATCGGTACCATTTGCTTAAATACTTCTTAGTTTCGAAGAGTTTCCGCTTAACTATAGCCCAGTACTTCCCTATTGGGCGAAGTTCTGGACAGTTTGGTGAATTGGCTGTTTTTGGCACTTATTTGACTTCTTGTACCAAATACCATTACAAGACGGATTTCGCTTAGTGACAAAAGACCAAATCAGGCAAAAATATAGATGGAAGGTCGTGGCTTTTGATAAACAAACTTTCTTTCTCGTTGACATTCTTATTGGTAGTTCCAGTTGTGACGAGGTTTTTAGATATTCGACCACAACTACATATGGCCTGGCAAATCAAATACTTTTTCGGAAATTTGGACACCTCCTTTGTCCGCAAATGCTTGGCAACGGCGTTCCTTTGCATTGCGGTTTAAAAAACAGACCTGGAAGCTGTTTAAAGTCTTCGAGTATTTATGTTTCGTCGTCCATTATGATACAGGAAAATGTTTGCAAAAAAATTGTGTAAATCTCCTCAGAAAGAACTTTTTGCAGTGAAATTTAGCTTGTTATCACGTTGTGCCTTCATCTCTGCTTTACTTTTTGTACGTATGATTTTGACTTCCCAACCTTGCGAGCCACATTTCGCACAGGAAGATTGTGATGTTTTTTAATAATGGCTACCACATTCTTGTCCATTCGTCGAGAACATACTTTTTGATTTTTTCCTCTTCCAGCCTTCCAATCTACAGTCAAGCGCTGTTCAAATCATTTTCAAACACAATACACGGTACTTTTTGGTATTTTTAGTTGCTCGACAAGATCGCGTTCCGATAAATTCGGATTTTGCTGCAGTTCGTACAAAATGCGTTTGCGCACTTACACTTGTTGCAACGCCATTTTACTGAATGTCACAAGATTGTAAACATGTTTTGCCACGAAATAAAGTGGAGAGTTTCAGTTGTCATATAAGTGAAACGTTTCAGCGATCTGTGAAATAATTCAAAAGATACACTGAAAGAAAAGGGTCCGAACTTTAACGTGAACATCCTTTTACATGAATATTAGACATTTGTGCTTCCCAAAAATACTTCACACTTCCATTTTGCTGATAACTTTTCGATTGGACATCAGCATAAAGAGATTTTATTGATAGATTTTAAGTAGATTAGCAAATTTAGTATGTTTGCTCTGAATGCCTTGCAGAAACTTTTTTTTCTAGGGAACACTATGCAGAGATATAAGTGTTATTCAGAAAATCCCTCATTTATCGTGAAAAAAATGAAACGATATCGGATTGTAGATTGTAGACATCGGTTCATGCCCCTATTTGAATTACCTACATACATCCGTTCCTTTTCAGGTTTTACATTACGAAAATGCATATTTTACTTTAAAACAGGAAGCTCAAATTCAGTGACATATTAGTAAAAATATAGTAGCAAGCTAAGACAGGACCTGCCAGCTGTTAGTGCAAAAGCAAGACCATTTACCTGTCAAAAAAGACCGTTTTTTATTGGTCGCTTTGACAACCGCCTCTACCGCCTCCGTCGAGTTATGTTACAAGCAGGCAGTTTGTTGTTGGTTTAGCGGTGTTGCTAGTAGTCACTGCTTTTTCACCTCTTTTGTTTGTGACAACTAGAACAAATGCGGAAATAAAAGTACACTTTTGCAGTGGTTTATTTTAAATCTGTTTGAAATGAAGTGCAAAGGTAAATTGTGGTCGCATTGACTTGTCACATCCGGGTCTCCATTTCCATCGGTTCCCGAGAGATCGTTCGCCGAGAGTGGGTGAAGGCCTGCATTGGGAACGCAAGTGAGGAAGACATTCTCTTGCTCAAGCTTTCTCCCTACAGCAAAATTTGCAGCGTAAGCATCAATGAAATTCAATGAAACCTTATCAATTAACGTATAGTTTGATGCAGCTTCATTTCCCGAACGACAAAAGAAATTTTTTAATTACTTTATTTTCAATGGGATTATTGTGTAAACATATCTGGCAACAATGGAGCGACCTCCGTATCATAGCAATCATAAATTTATAAGAGATCATCTCTCGGCGGAAGAAGTTAGGGAGGAAGGCTTCGATTTCTTAAAACCCTTTAAATGTTCAACAAGGGAACCCGCCAATCTCAAATGATTGTAACTCTGGCAATTATTGACAGATTTGATTCAAATCATCAGTCGTTTCATTGAGAAGAAGGCTTCAGGAGAAATTTCATGAATTTTGATACCTATATTGCCAGGGTTTTTTACTAAAATTATTGATGGCCATTTGAGGCCCCACGGAAACCTGTTACAGAATGGCCGTTCGAGGAACAAATCGGAATATGGCCCACAATTGACTAGAAATAGCTTGTAGGAATTATTCTAAAGATGGTGACATCCATTCCCGGAAATTAAATAGATATTCCAAAATAGTTAGTGTCTCCGTTCCGGACCACAGCCTCGGAAACCGACATTTCCGGAAACCATATGAACCCACACGGACATTGCTGATAATATCTGTAAAGTGAATGAGGTTTTTAATCTAAGGGTGCCAAAAGAATTAAAATCGGTCAATAATTGCTAGAGTTACGATCATTTGAACTGGGTGAGTAACCAAGTACCCTGTCAAACACTTTAAGATGGTTTTTGTGTCGAATACATAATGGTTAAATAAATAATCATGGTAAGTATTACCAGCATTGACGTCTGGCTGAGAAAACTTTTTCCCTTAGACTCAATTGCCCCTTTTAGGTAACAAAGATGATACTCGTAAACCCGTTGGCATTATTTTAACTCTCATAATTTAATGGAATGTTTCGCATCATGCAACCAAGAAAAAATAAATTAGAATCTTTGAAATTCTAGAAATTAGCTTCGATATGACATTCTTCTCTAACATATTGCCAATGCATAATTTTCACACCTATCATCCGTGCTTGACATTTACCATAACGAAAAACTTTCAATCACCTTGCCAACGGAGCCCACCTATCGTCTGTGAGCTCATTGTCGAGCCTCATAAACTGCTTGGATTGGTCATTATCGAGCCCGAAAAGATGTTTATCTGAACAACACAAAAAAAACAACGACGACAACAACAACATCTCCATCAATTGGCCGTTTCCATAAAGGCTAACCTCCCGCGGCTACAACCGAATTCCGGAAATTGGACTCCGTAGAAATGAAACACGACAAGTGTTTCTTCCACTTGTTGCCAACTGCATGCGCGGCAATCGTCGCGTGTCAATTCGGCGTGGTGGCAGAAAAATGAAAAATTAAACTCCATCCAAACTCGAAGCGACTGACGAATTAATCTGAATAATTTTCCATACACGCACCATACAGGCACACATGCGCGAGCGCGCGCCAAATGGAGGATGAGGTGAGCCACTAGACTACCCACCGAACTGATCGGAGTGATTGGTACCCTTCATCGCTGGGGATCACCGGGCGAGCGGAGAGCGGCGCAGGTCGGTTGAGTTTTAATGAGGAATCCATTTAATCTCTACGCGTCAAATGGCACGCAAACACTAATAAACGATGTTGCAGCAAGTAGTTGAGCAAAAAAAACTGCATATGAGGATACTTTCACATTTAAATCTTGAGCTGCTCGGAGGTGTTCTGAAAAGCGCGATCTTCAGCGCTTCGTGAGGAGTCATTTGGAATTCAAGATCAACCGAAGCATCAAACTGCGATCGGTCGTAGTAGATCTTGATCATGAACACGGCTGTTTGCGTTAGAAGTATTATTTTTTTTTTTGCTTCTGTGCCCATTTATAGCTGATGAGTAGCGGATCTGAGGGGGGGTTGACATTTAAAGGGCTTTAGACGCGGACACGGAGTATGAATCGTGTGCTGTACGTTTATGTTCTGTCTCTTGGAGGCTGCTGAAATGAAGCGCTGTGTCTAGGCGCATCACCCGGTGAAGGATGACCACTCGGTGAAGAGCTGCTTCGCAATCCGGGTATGAGGCGGATTGTGGATGTTTGAATTTTCTGGTTCCGCATTCTTGTACACTTTTGGTTTGCTTGGAGCAATGCATATTGGCGGACAAGAAACGTCACCATGCCATTAGAGCGGTTTGAAATTTAATTCTTATAGGAAATTTTCCTTGCAAAAGAATCTGATATAAAATCAAATGCAAATACAGAGTCCAGCAAATGAACAGCCACTAAACATATAGAGCTATTTTTAAATGTTGAACATATAATTACATTGGGCCTTTCCTTGTCGCTTTGTTTACCTTAAGTCTTGTCATAGCTGCAAGCTGGCGGGCAACTTGTTTTCGTAAACGTATTTGAACCTGAAAAATTGACCTAGAAGAATAACGAAGTGCAGTTATTGCTTTATTCAAAGCAGGAAAATCGCAGAACGATATTGTTCGGGAACTAACCAGTTTGAGCGTGTGCAGAAGTTTTGTAAGCCGTACAATCAAAAGGTACCCGGAGACCGGTTCTTCTAAAAAATGGTATTGTGGTGGACATCACGTCATTGCAACTACTGCCATGGTAAAACAAGGCCGCCTCGGGATGCTATTCAAGTGGCGAAAGGGCTTTGTAATCGCGGCGGAGTTAGAAAGACACTTTTTGTTATCGGAATGAATTTCTTTCACTTATTGCAAACCGAAACGACACTTTACTGCGGAAAAACGAAAACAGGCTAACGAGATGCGTTCTGTTCAACGATATATTTTGTACTGTTTGTATATAACTATTGAAGCACATTTCAAAGCTGTGTAGAAAATCTCTACATTGAGATCGAGATCATTTTCTCTCACTAGCAGAAGGCTAGTGATAAGGAAGAAAGATTGCTGATAAGGTTTATCAGTCGGTATGAACGAGATCGATAGCGGTTTCACTTAGTTTAGTACAGGAGAATATATGAGAGTATTTGGAATACATGATATGCTCTTAATCCTAGGGTGGCTCCAACATATGCCGGCCCCTGTTGAAAGGTTGCATCTTTCAACTGACCAGACTGATACCGATAGGTGATACAGGTGATGGTTGTTGATCTTAATCGACGTCGGTTGCCCGTGGCATCTCGGATGACTCGCGGTTTGTTCTGATTCTGCTCTTCTCATCACTGCAGGTCAGCGACCTCAGTGAACGAAATCCAACTCTTCGATACGGACGAGATCGTGTGGGTTGTAGTGCTGCTATCGGGGGTCTTCGCTGCATGCCTCCCTCCAAGGTCGATAGGGTTGTGGCGTCGGAGTTCATCTTGAAGTCGTCGGGGTTGGGCATACTCAATGGTTATCCATCGGAGCAGCCATTGATGCGCAGCACATGCCGGAGTACAAACATTCCATTAGTTTTTTGAAAGATCAATATACAACAATACTTACAGGGTTCGGAGGCCCTAGAGCCTCCGATCGTTGCGCAGTACTGCGCAGAGTACTGCGATGGAAGAGTCATCTGGGTTAGGGTCAGACGCGTTGGCGGAGTCCGTCGAAGGCTGACGAATGGGTAGTACGCAAACCTTTGCAATTCCGCGTCGGTATTCTCCGCTGGCTGTCCGGACATCTACGACCCGGATGTTACCATCGTCTCCACGGAATATGCTGGTTACTCTTCCAGTACTTCCACTTCAGAGGAGGAAGGTCATCTTCTTTCAGAAGCACCATCGTTCCTATGTCGATGTTATCCCGAATGCGTGTCCACTTGGTGCGTGGATGGAGTCCAGACAAGTAGTCTATTGTCCATCGTTTCCAGAACCGCCTGAGAAGCTCTTGGTTTTCTTGGTAGCGATCCAACCGGTTTCGTGGAACATCAGAGAGGTCGGGTTCGGGGAAGGAAGTAAGCGGACGATGAACGAGGAAGTGACCAGGAGTTAACACCTCCAGATCGCTTGGCTCAGCCGTGAGGGGTGTCAACGGCCGTGAATTTAGGCAGGCTTCGATGCGAGCTAACAGAGTGACGAAGTCGTCATGTGAGAGGACCGAATTCCCCACGGTTCGATGCAAGTGTTGTTTAAAGATTTCACCGCCGCCTCCCACAGCCCGCCAAAGTTTGGGCTGCGTGGCGGAATAAACTTGAAGATTATGCCTTCATCGGCACAGCGGTTGACTACTCCATCCTGGTGCTGTTGGGTACGAAACTGCTTCGCCAGCTCTTTCAGCTCCCGTGCTGCTCCCTGAAATTGGTGGCGTTGTCACATTCTATAACATTCGGTTTGCCTCGTCGAGCGATGAACCGATGCAGCGCTGCCATGAACGCTGCGGTGGAGAGGTCGTAGACGAGCTCTATGTGCACTGCCTTGGTGACAAGGCACACGAAGATGGCTACGAAACATTTTGTGGGAGATGCCTTTCTGCCTTTACGGTGCTGGAACGGTCCACAGAGATCTACTCCGGTGTTGAGGAAAGGCAACGTTGGAATAACTCTTTCTGGAGGCAAGTCTCCCATGAGCTGCTCGAGGTTACGAGGACGGCAACGAAAACAACTCACGCAAGAATGCACTACGCTTCGTGCCAAATCACGCAAACGAAGTGGCCAGAATCTTTCCCGGACACAGGCTGTAAGCAACTGAGGTCCGGCGTGTAAATGCTTCAGGTGGTAGTAGGAGACTATAGATACAGTTAGAGGATGTTGTGCTGGCAAGATGATTGGATGTTTCCTGCCTTCAGATATGGCTGCATGTCTGAGTCGGCCGCGAAGTCGTAGGATCCCACCGACGAGAATCGGTGCGAGTGTTCGAAGTTTAGAGTTAGAGTCAACCTGACCATTTTTGGCTACTGCAGCGATGTCTTTGGGGAACGCTTCGAGTTGAGCTAGTTGAACTAGGTTGTTGGTTGCTTCAGATAGTTCCGAAGTTTGCAGGAAACCGTACCGCCGATCTGCGTGATTGCCAAGCTTGCTGTTATGACCGAAGCGACGAAGAAGAGCAACGATACGAACGAGTGCCGAAAACGATGATCGGAGAAAGAATATTTCGCTTGAGGATGCACCTGAACCGGCAGAGAAACAGTTCTTTCTTCCAGTAACTCGGGCGGCACGTCGACAGAGGTTTGTGAAGTTAGGGGTGGCCAAAAACGCGAGGGTTGGCTAAGCCATGGTGGACCATTCCACCAAGCTGCGGTTTCTTGCAGCTGTGCTGGGTACATGCCGCGGGAAATGATGTCTGCAGGATTTTCGCTGCCTGGAACATGCGCCCAAAGACCGTTAGCGGTGAGATGCTGCACTTCCGAAACACGATTTGCAATAAAAGTTTTCCACCGCGAAGGTGTTGAACGAAGCCAATGTAGAGTGATCATGGAATCTGTCCAGAAGAAGGGCTTGACTCTCAATGCCGTACTGCCTTGAACCTTGTGGTAGAGATGACTTAACAAAAGCGCCGATGAAAGCTCCAACCTTGGCAAAGAAATGCGCTTCTGCCTTTTCGAGTCGCCGAGAGGAGCCACTTTCGATTTGGCGGCTAGTAAGCGTACAGCAATCGTACCGTTGTTCGACACCGTTCTTAAGTATACGCAAGCCCCATATGCCATCTCAGAGGCATCGCAGAATCCGTGCACTTCGATAGATACGAGAACAAAGGCTGGCGCTGCCCATCTTGGAATGTTGATCGCTGCTAAGCCATGTAAACTGTTACGAAACTCCCGCCAGTGCTGGGCCTCGGATTCCTTTCGCGGGTCATCCCAGGATGCAGACGTTCGCCAGAGAGATTGGACAAAGATTTTAGCAAGGACTACTACCGGTCCAATCAGCCCGAGAGGGTCAAAGAGTTTTGCTGTGTCCGATAGCACGGTTCGTTTGGTGATAGTGCTCGTTTGGGACCATTTGGGAACGGAGTAGTGGAGTAGGTCCGTCGATGGTTCCCATATTAGTCCAAGGGTTTTGATGGTAGTGGGTGAATCTACCGCTAATACTGCTCGTTCGTCGCGTAACTCGGTGGGTATGACCGAGAGGATAGCCGTAGAGTTGGACGCCCACTTTCGTAAGTTGAAGCCCGCGGACTGTAACAGGCCTCGCAATTGCCGGCATAATTCCTGTCCTTCTTCCTCATCGTCGACGCCAGTCAGCATGTCATCCATGTAAAAATCCATCGAAAGGACTAGCGCCGCGCAAAGATACTGATCAGCACCTTGCCTTGACAACTCTAACAAACACCTTGTGGCCAAATACGGGGCTGAGGCCGTGCCGTAGGTGACGGTGGTCAGTTCTTATGTTTTGAGCGATTCCGACGAAGAAGCACGCCAGAGGATACGATGCAGTGGAAAATCGACCGGGTGAAGACGAAGCTGTCGATACATCTTCTCAGCATCCGCAATAATCGCGAACCGATGCATCCTGAACCGCAGTGATATGTCTTGTATGTCGTCTTGCAGGACCGGACCGACCATTAATGCCTCATTAAGCGATACTCCGCTCTCCGTCCGACAAGAAGCATCGAAAACTACCCGTAGCTTGGTAGTCGTGCTATCAGCCTTCTCCACACCGTGATGAGGTAAGTAGTAGGATGGAGAACGGCTGTCTGTGTCGTCAATTTCCCGCATATGGTTGAGCTGCAAATATTCCGCAATAAATGCAGCATATGCCTCCTTCAGTTTGGGGTTCGCATGAAGTCTACGTTCAAGGGCAAGAAATCTGCGAGTGGCGATTTCTTTAGAGCTTCCGAGTTGGGTCAGCACATCGGGTCGTTTTGGGAGGGTGACTACAAATCTTCGCGATTCGTCACGGAAAGTATTAGCTACGAAGTGCTCTTCGCAGAGGGTTTCTTCAGGCGAACGAGTACTGGGTGACCAGCAAGACTCTATTTCCCAGAAGCGAGAGATTGGATCATCTAGTGGATCTGTGCTGCACACATGAGCTACCTTGAGTTGGTCATGAGCATGATGCAGCCCTACCTTTCCGGATGCCACCCATCCGAAAACAGTATTCTGTAGCACAGGCTTCTCGGGACCTAGTTTGATAAACCCTTCTAGCAACAGGTCATAGTATATCTCCATTCCTATGAGGAGATCGATGGGTCCAGGTTCATGAAACTGAGGGTCAGCTAAGGCGAGATTCGATGGTATATTCCAAGGCGAAGTATCGATACATATGACTGGCAACTCTCTTGTAATCTTCTTCAGTACATGACATCGTGTATCAGCGACGAAGTCCGTGCAACGAGAACCCATTCGGACGAGAACAGCATGGTACGAAATAACGATAAAGTTACCTACACCCCCGATTTCTTGGCGATCAGAGTAGCGGCGTAACTGGAGTTTCTGGACGAGATTTTCCGTAACCAAATTCAGCTGCGATGCGGGATCCAAGAGCGCTCGGGCCCAGTGTGCGTGTCCATGAACGTCGAAGATCTGGATGACAGCAGTCTTTAGCAAGACAGTAGCAGGAACATTTCGAGAATTTCCGACGAGCGTTGTGGAAATAAGGGTCGAGGTACTGGCTGATGGCGATTGGGATTCTGCTGTCGACGGGGATCGAGAATATGAGGATTGATTCGACGAGCCTGACTGGTTGCCTTGCGGCGATGTCGATGACTGCGAACTGACAACAGGATTGGGAGGTTTCGATTGAGTGGACGAGCGATCTTGCGATGACAAGTGGAGCATGGTGTGGTGCTTTTGGTTGCATACCCTGCAAGCACTGGACGAGCAATTTTTGAGTAGGTGGGAGGAGGAGAAACAATTGATGCAGAGGTTTTTCTTCTTCACCTGTTCGAAGCGTTGGGCGACAGATAGCTTCTGGAACACGTCACACCTGAAGGGGGAGTGGAACGGTTGAGAGCAGAACTGGCAAGAACCGGGCGATGAATTGCTACTAGCAACTGCGTGGACTGTATTTATTTTGCTTTTCTGTGGCCGGAACGATTCCGGTTTAGCTGAATCACTCGAGCGCGTTTTAGTTGGTGTCAGCGATTGGAGGACGGTAAGATGGGTGCGAAGAAACCTGATCACATCTTCGTATTTAGGGACATCTGTAGATTTATGGTGGAGTTCCCATTGCTTCAAGGTGGATGGATCTAGTCGACTGCAAACCATGTGTGCCAACAACACGGTCCACCCATCCGTTGGAATGCCCATTTTGTCAATCATGCATAAGTTTCGCTCGAAATCATCTACTAGGTGCATAAGAGACTCGTAGCACTCTCTCTTCATCGCTTCTATCGACAACAAGGCATCGATGTATGCTTTCACTACTAATTTCTTGTTGTCGAATCGCCTTTCCAGCAAGGTCCATGCGACAGAATAATTCGCAGCAGTGTGCTCGACGGATTCAATAACCTTTTTGGCATCCTTGGACAGGGATGCAACAAGATATGACAATTTGTCTATTGGCGACAACTGGGGGTTCGAATCTATGAGTGATTTGAATGTATCACGAAAAGTTATCCATTCTGAAAGGCATCCAGAAAATGTCGGAAGTTTTACTTCTGGGAGCTTTATGCGAGAATAGGAATGATCGACAACGTTTACACTATCTCTTGAGGTGCTGGGTAAAATTGTTTGCGTACCAATGGCAGATTTGCGAAGTTCCCTGCACAGAAAACTGTGAACCCGTACATAGTCGCTTTCAAACTCCTGTCGAATAAAACGATTAGCTTCTTCCGTAACTCGTATTTCTTCATCGTCTGTCTCGACTCTGTCGGTATCATCACCGAACATCTCAATTTTCAGGCGGTTGTCCTGAAAACTATCATACAAAGCATCCGCTCGTTGCTTCCATCCCTCAAGCTGTTCTCTATCGCGCTCAGCAGCATAATTTTCCACAAAATTCTTCAAATTGACCAAGGTGTCCTGATAAAAACGCTCTTGGCGGGAGAGTGTACGCAAAGTCTGCGGCATTTTTCACAACTCCGTGAACGGTAATTGAATTTACTACTCTACTCCTCACCTATGCTCAACCAACACCAGCTGCCAATTTTAAAAACAAGCGCGTCTCAATAGCAATCAATCGACAGGCTCACCCGGGATGAAAGCATACGAAGCTTTTCGACGATTTGTTACTCACAACGATATATCACATCTACCAACAGGGTACTCACCACCGGCTTGGTGTTCTGCTGCCGTTGACCGATGTCCTATTGTCCACTGCAGCACAATGCAGACCCAAGCCAAGCCAACGTACCTTTTCCACACAATAGACACCACGCTGGATGCCACGCTGTAGCACCTCGAAACAGCAGCAAATGTTCAAACACTAACGAGATCGAATTTTTAAAGTTCAATCTTTCGCGCACGGAACGCTGCTCTGGAGCAGAGAATGATTGCAAGATCGCTTGCAGCAAGTCACTATTCACTGCACTATGGCAATAACGCGAGGCTCTCCGAATGTTCACTATTGGACAGTTCTACGAACCGCGAATCGAAATGTCCGAATCTACACCGTTTTTTCGTGACACTTAACGGTTAATCCGGTTCGAAGGACCAAAATGTAATCGCGGCGGAGTTAGAAAGACACTTTTTGTTATCGGAATGAATTTCTTTCACTTATTGCAAACCGAAACGACACTTTACTGCGGAAAAACGAAAACAGGCTAACGAGATGCGTTCTGTTCAACGATATATTTTGTACTGTTTGTATATAACTATTGAAGCACATTTCAAAGCTGTGTAGAAAATCTCTACATTGAGATCGAGATCATTTTCTCTCACTAGCAGAAGGCTAGTGATAAGGAAGAAAGATTGCTGATAAGGTTTATCAGTCGGTATGAACGAGATCGATAGCGGTTTCACTTAGTTTAGTACAGGAGAATATATGAGAGTATTTGGAATACATGATATGCTCTTAATCCTAGGGTGGCTCCAACAGGCTTCATATATCAGATCGCAGTATCCGCCGAATTCTAAAACAAGGGTTCAAGACCATGCCATATAAGATCCAAAAAGAATAGTACCATACAGTCAAACAAAAGTAGGGACGAGTGATCCCAAGTAACAGTTTTAGTTTTATTCCAGCCGTATAGCACTCCTCTCCGCAGTGTTGGTAAAGCTGCATTCAAAACTGTATTGTGTACAAAACTTCCTCTATGCTCCTTTAAATATGTACAAAGTGGGCAACCTTTAAAACCTTTATAAGGCCATAGAGATTATGGAAATGTTCTAGTGAAAGATGTTATGACCACTTGAAAACCTCCATAAAAGCTATTGGCTGCCATTCAAAACCAGCATAGGACCAAAATCGGTCTCTTATCTACAGTTCATTTGCATTACATTTGAAATTTGGTGGATTTATTTTTCCATATTTTAATTATGTCTCATATATCACAGTTTTGCCAAAAAGCCAACTTATCTTAGCGACTTCCCTCAATGCCAATTTGGCGTTTAATGCATTTACTTGAGACAAAATGGTCTTAAAAGGCTTTTTCAACTGACTATTATAAGATAATATGAATGAGTCCTAATACGGCATTTCAAAAACAGCATTTTACGAGTTTATATTGTCGTAATAAACCTTTAATAAGAGTAAATGGAATTAGTGATAACAAGTTTTTAAGATCGTTGTTGAGAAGCTGTGTAGGTTCACATAAACCTGACTAAAATATGAAACCTATGGGCACCTCTTGGCACCATAATAAAACCAAATTGATTTCTTGTGGCTTTCATAAATCTTTAATAAAACTTAAAAAAAACTGGGTGGTTTCAGCAATGTTGCTTGGGATAATAGCTAAGTTAGCTGAAGTTGGTTTATATCGAATTTACGGACAAAAAACTCTTCTCTCCTCAATACTTAAAACTCTACTCAGCAATTTAGAAGCAAGCAAAATGATGGGTTTTGGTTTACAGAAGAAAAAATCCGATGATGCCCTGACGTTTTGACGGTCTCTAGACGACAAATACCTTTCTCAGTGATGGGTAGGGCCGGACTTACCCATAACGGCCAAACTCCACTTGTTTTTGTTCCATAAGGGTTTTTCAATCTGTTGCTGAGCCGTGGGCACCAGCATATGTTGGTTCAACACCTTGGGTTTTCCAATAGGACTTCGGCTCTAAAAGTGAAACAGACTGTACTGTGGATTACTAAAAAATTTTCTGGATTCATTTCTAGCACAAAATGGCCAGCTAATTCGCCAGCTAATTCCGTATGAAGTAAAGCATATGTCGAAAATAAGCTATCCTCGTACATTTGCGTCGTACGAGTGTATAGTGATGGTTTAATGTGTGCATCATAGCATGCAGTGCGTTTGGCTGTCATTTTTCGTTTGTTTACTTGTTTGCTCAGTTTAAACTCTTCGTTTTCAAAGTGTTGCGCATTGAAAAAGAAGTGAAAATTAAGGTTTTGGAAACATGGCTCCGTGAAAAGAGTGTAACTATGCAACAATTGGCGAAGCGTTTTGGAATTCATGATGCGAGTGTAAAATTCATCATAACCAACTTTGAGGAACACTGGTTTTTTGGATGACCTTCCTGGAAGAGACTGAAAACCCGGATCTTTCAACCATAAACTGGATCAGAAAGTGGTAGCTCTAATTCGGAAGAACAAATCAATGTCGATTCGTGGTTTGGTCAGTAAAATGGGAACCACCATCGGAATGATTCAACGTATCAAGGAACGGAACAACCTGAAGACCTACAAGAAGCAGAAAATCGCCAAACAAAGTGCAGAACAGAAGCAATGCGCAGCAACAAGGGCCATGAAACTGTATTCGCAAGTTCTGCAGCGATCGAATGCATGTATTTTGATGGACCACGAGACCTAAGTCAAATAGTAATCAAAAACCCTCCCAGGTCCATAATATTATAAGGCCGTCATAGGAAAGGATGTAAATGATTAATTGAATGCCAGGTACCATTTTGCATTAGTATAATTTTGTGGCAAGTAGAAAAGTGCTGGTATGGCAAGCAATATGTTTCTTAATATCGTAGTCTTTCTGTTCCAAAGGATGAGGTTGACTACCTTCCGATCCAATTTTCTGTCAACTGGACCTGGCTTTTTTCCGCTTCTAGGCAAATCATCGAACGAGAAGTGTTCCCCAGATTTGTTGATGATATATTTTACGCTGACGTGATGAATTCTGAACCGTTTCGCTATTTTGTTAATCGAGACATCCTTCTCACGAAGCCTCATATCCATCACTTGAATTTTAACGCTGTTTTCGATTCGCGGCACGCGAAAAGGATCACTATTTACCGAAAGTGCAGGATCTGATCAATTTGTTGACAGATAAATGCGTCAAATATAGGAAGGCTCAGACCAATAGTCTTATTAGCGTTCAGACTTACAGTTTAGTGCTTCTTTACAATTTTTAGATTAGTTGCAAGGTTTGGATTTCACCAGCGCATAAAGGCTACTTTGTATCAATACAGGTTTCCGTTTTGAAAGAACGATCGTCACCCAGCCCGTCCGATCATCGGGTGACGTTGTGCTCGCCGCGTCACGTTGAGGAACCGGGTGACCATTTTTACAACCCCTATGGTAAATCGATAGGGCAACACATTTGAAAGGCAAACATGCTCTTGCATATAAAAACTAAAAAACGATCCATTAAAAAATTAATATCATTCAATAAAAACCGCATTCATGACCCATAAAACTTTGGCCAATATCCATAACAAAATGGATTTGATCCATGAAATTTATCAATGTGATCTGTCAATGTCAATGTTTATCAATGTGATTGTCAATGATTTAAAAAACGATGAATAATGAAAAATAAATTTATAAAAATGATCCATAGTAAATCAAATTTGTTCACTTAAACATATGAGTAATATCCATAAATTATCTCTTTCAAATTTTTGATCCATAAAGATAAGAAAAATTGATCCCTAACATTCCCGGTACACTGGTGCAATTTTCAAAATGTGCTGTGCTTAAACGATTTCAAATCCTGTCCGGAACAACATCTTGAAATTCAGCAGCACAATTGATAAGAAACTAACACTAATTAGAATTTTTTATTCCGAGTACTATGGATAAAGCAAACGTTTCGTTCAAACATTGGTTTACAGAAAAAAGAAAAAAAATCTCGCGTAACTTTTCAAAAGGTCCTATGTAACAAATGTAAACAAATTGAATTAATTAATGCACACTGTTGCTATTGCACTTATCAACATTATGTTAAAACACGCATTTTGATATGTTTTCATAATATTAAGAAAATTGAAAATCAACAAAACGTCCGATGTCTGTTTGATAAGACGATCAGTTTACCTGTCGCGCTAAACGTCTGAAGTGTCAGAAACAAACATAACAAAGCTAATCCGTACTTCGGTCGTTCGATTGGAGAAAGTACAAAATACCGTTCCAACAATGCACAGTGGTCCAGTAAGCTACTTTAGGCGGACATGAGGTTTTCAATGGAAATTTGTGGTATTAGAGCTTTGGTTACTTCTGAGAACTTGTTGCAAACTGATTGTACTACAATTTGTATGAAATTATTTTTTTCTTGCATTAAACGCAAGAGTGGCGTATACTCTAACTTTTTTATGGGCAAATATCGTGAGATGGTATGTTCAGCAAAGTTGTAGAAATTGTTGTTATAAAAAACTTTGTAGAACATATTTTTTATCTAGCTTCAAAGCCTACTGCGATAATTCCGAATTTTAGTAAATAATCGTTTTTCGACTAAAAGTCATTCATTTTTAACTTTTACCAGCTTGCTATGTTCTACAAAGTTGTTTGTTTTGACATTTGCTAAGATTTTGCTCAATACAGCATAGTTGTATTTCTTTTTGTTTTCATTTTATAGTAAATTTTCAGTTAAATTTACGCCATATTATAGGCCTAACAACATGAAATGGAGCACCTGAAAAAAATATGGCTTACCATGACTTGATTCAACACACCTTAGAGTACGTTTAAGGAGAATTTGGGAGAGATGATATTTTTCTATCTTTTTTAAAGCTACTTTCTGTAACATACAGTTTTCAATAAAAACATACATCAGGAGCTCAAATAGAATCAAAACACACAGAAATCATGGCTATCTCTGTTCAGTATATGACAATTACCACGTGGTTTCATAGAAAAACGCTTAGTAGGATAATAATTAATAATTTTTATTAAGTATTGAGCTTCTTCAGGTAAATCAAACTGTGTCTCACCACGAGTTGTACGTCTGTTGATAAGTGAGATTACGGGATCGGAGGTGAGAAGAAGCCACTTGAAAACTTCTTCTGTAAGCGTGGAGATTTAAGCGAAGCTTGTTTTGTCAATGGTTGATACGAAGGTGCTGAATGACGTGGCAGGAACTTATTCACAACAATATTACATCTGTTTGCGGTCGGTAAGAAGATCAAACATGTAGTGCCCCAACTATATTTCTCTTAATGACACTCAAATACAAACCATTGAGCAATTGTTGAATATCAGCTATCGGTTGACGTTGCCTAAGCCTTCGTGGCGTGTCAGTAAGGACAATGTGATCTTGAAGAACCGCCAGCTGTCAATCCGGCAGGCTCTCAAAGAAAGGTTGGGATTGAGACTAAATGAAACGCACCTCGCCGATTTTTTAGCGAAGTAAATGCAGTTGTCGAAATCACAGGGCTCGATAAACACCTTTTAACGAAATTTGAAATTCTTCTAAAAGTCGTCAACCTGAACCAGAAGCTTTTAGACAATTTGCTCAAGATACATTTAGGATATATCGTGGATTGTACGATTGGCATGTGCTTTCTCCTACAGTGCATAAGCTACTATTACACGGTTGCGATATTATCAGCATTGCTGCACTGCCTTTAGGGATGCTGAATGAGGAAGCCAACAGAAAACGAGAAAAAAGTGCATAAGGGAACGTTCATTAATTACGTCACGCGAAAAGTGACTTTTTATAACCCCCTCCCTCCTTGTCATGTTTTTTGTATGGACCTTCAAATTTTTTTGTAAGGATCTTCACGTTTTCCCAAACCCCCCCTCCCCCCTACCACGTGACATAATTAATGGACCTTCCCTAAGGAAATTTTGGGAACGGCATGCTAGGAAGTTTAACCGTATTGTCATTTTGGAAGACGTTTTCAAGTGGCTTCTTCTCACCTCCGATCCCGTAATCTCACTTATCAACAGACGTACAACTCGTGGTGAGACACAGTTTGATTTACCTGAAGAAGCTCGAAACTTAATAAAAATTATTAATTATTATCCTACTAAGCGTTTTTCTATGAAAACACGTGGTAATTGTCATATACTGAACAGAGATAGCCATGATTTCTGTGTGTTTTGATTCTATTTGAGCTCCTGATGTATGTTTTTATTGAAAACTGTATGTTACAGAAAGTAGCTTTAAAAAAGATAGAAAAATATCATCTCTCCCAAATTCTCCTTAAACGTACTCTAAGGTGTGTTGAATCAAGTCATGGTATGCCATATTTTTATCAGGTGCTCCATTTCATGTTGTTAGGCCTATAATATGGCGTAAATTTAACTGAAAATTTACTATAAAATGAAAACAAGAAGAAATACAACTATGCTGTATTGAGCAAAATCTTAGCAAATGTCAAAACAAACAACTTTGTAGAACATAGCAAGCTGGTAAAAGTTAAAAATGAATGACTTTTAGTCGAAAAACGATTATTTACTAAAATTCGGAATTATCGCAGTAGGCTTTGAAGCTAGACAAAAAATATGTTCTACAAAGTTTTTTATAACAACAATTTCTACAACTTTGCTGAACATACCATCTCACGATATTTGCCCATAAAAAAGTTAGAGTATACGCCACTCTTGCGTTTAATGCAAGAAAAAAATAATTTCATACAAATTGTAGTACAATAAGTTTGCAACAAGTTCTCAGAAGTAACCAAAGCTCTAATACCACAAATTTCCATTGAAAACCTCATGTCCGCCTAAAGTAGCTTACTGGACCACTGTGCAATGTCGGAAGGAATTAATAATTCTGCGTTCGATCTGCTCCTCGGTAAGTTCCTTAAAATAAGGTTATATAATTCAAAATACATCTTGAATATTGGTCGTTTCTTGCAGCCGCAGCCACAACAATATTTTCATTACATCCGGATCAGGAGGAAGTTGCTGTATGTGGTAGCCAGCAAAGTTGCGATGTCGTCAGTTATGGTTCAGATCCTTCGCGGGATCCTCTACAAGAAGACAGCATCGCGGAAGTGTATGTAGAAACTATTCCGGTAACGGTAAGCATTGGAAACATAAATGACCCGCTCTGCGATGACGAGGAAATTGTTGAATGTTCGGATACCATTTCAGCACAACGTTCAATAATTGGAAACCTAACAGCATGCGTAAGGAAGCGTTCTTCGGATACAACCAAAACAGAGTGGAGAGGTATTTTTGTTTTCAAATATTTATAGATGGTATGCTCTAAATATATGTTTAAATATCAACTTTTTTTCTGTGAACTTAGTTGCAGTAGTTCTTTACAGCCGAATTTATGGGTAAATGCCAGAAACTTCTTATTTTAACAATCATGTATTTGCGGCTGTGGCACTGCCTACCAAGACGTTAACCACATTGTGTGGCAATGCCCTGAATACGAATTTGCCAGACCTGATCTACGAGAAGGCACGTAGAAAGAATAGGATTGTTTTCACCGGGAAGCAAATGCGTGTGTGAAAGAGAAAGCAATCTCTATTGCTATGTGTTATGTTCTAATTTACTAATAAAATGATAATAAAAATTGAAATGACCTATGTAGCTATCATTGGAATAAAATGTCCCATGTGGCACCACCAATGTACATTTCGGTTAAGCAAAATGTCCTATCTAACATTTTTGATGTTTTCATTGTTATTTTAACATAAAATGCTACACAAACCATTACTGTAGCAAATTAAACAACAATGCTTGCCCTCAGAATGATGCAGTTTGGAACATTTTCAAAAAATATTTTTATATTCTTCCACCTCGTTTTCCTCGGGATAAGCAAATTGTTAGATAGGTCCTTTTGAAAAGTTACGCGAGAAATGTCCAGTAGGAATGTTCTTAATTAATTCATAAGTGATTGATAATATTTTGGCATGATCAAACAGCTGCTCAATGGGATGTACAATGTGACATAGTAGCAACGAGTTTTTGTGCATTTCTCCAAGTGCTAGAAATATCAATGTTGACTACTGAGCAGTTGTGGGTTGAATAACTAATGCGATAGAAAGCGGCCGATGATTTCGATTTACGAAGTGTTAGCATACCCGAGCAGGAGAGAATAACATATACCTTAGGGGCTATTCAAGAACCATGGGGGTCTGACCTATGTCTACGCGCCATACACAATTTCAAAAAAATGTACGGAGTAAAGTCTACTAGGACAAGCCCCCTCAGAGAGTTTGAGATTTTCAAAAATGAGACTAGGTGGTTTATGAACAGGCCCTTATTTTGATTTTGATAACAGGCCTTTCTATTTAAGAGTACAGCTTAAAAGGGAAAAACCCTAAGCAAAATACCAAAGAATTGCAAGCAAAATATCTCTCGAATAACAAAACTTGTTATTTAGGATACCTTTGCATAGCATTGTGGGAACATTTTTATGTTATTGCCTCAGATATTTTACCTCTTATGCAGCGCTCTTAAATACCTAGGTCAGTTATTAAGTTATTCGTTCCTGCTCGAGTAGCATCTCCAAGCAAATGACTGATTCAAGCGTTTGCCCGGTTTAATGCAAATGGAGGATGTTTTTTGTAGTTAGGTCAAGCGTTTGCCCGACATAATTTATTAAAAATGGGAAATGTCATAATTGCGGTCGGAATAGTACGTGAGGTCGCAAAAGTAAGTTAGCTTTATGAAAAATTGCGAATCCCGTAGTGTGCCGAAGGTGCCGATGTGTTGACAGCTCAAATTGTTATTTTATACTAAACCTGGCAACCAGGCAATGCATATTGGCAAGTTTGCTGGTTTCTTATTTCTATATCGTATACTGTCAAAAGTGTTCCTCGATGTGACACACATGTGGCATGGATTGAAAATCGAAGTGCAGCAGTTATGAAATAATTCGTCTAGTGAGTAGGCTGGCACACTGTTCTAAGCCACTTACCCTATAGTAGCGCAGTCAAGGATCGATTTCTCCGTAGCCAGAATTTAGAAAAAATAAAATCAAAATTTGAATACTTCCGGAATAATTTATGGATCTTACCTATTATTTTAAATGCACAGAGTTGATTTGCTATGGACCACAAGTTTGTGTTTCATTATGCAAACCTATTATGGATCATTGACAATTTATTTATGGAACATTTTCAATACTTTATTGGTCATATTTATATATTTCAGTTCACAAAGGTTACATTCTAAGGATCAATTTTACAACCATTGGCAATATGTTTATGGGTAATTCGTACAATTTTGTAGATCATTCTCTAGATATATAACGGTACATTTTTGACATTTTTTGCTAAAATTGATATTAATGGCTCAAATTGCTGTATTTTATGAATCATTTTAAATTTTTGATAGAATCCGAGCCTTATGGGTCTTAAAAACGTTTTTTATTGAACGAATTTTAATTTTTTATGGATCATTTCTTCAGTTTGAAGGTGCAAACTCAGGGCTGCCCATTTGATACTAAACCTGTGGCATTTGCGTAAATTGTGGCTAAACTGAAGGAATAATAAAAGGAGCACGATTGTTTGCGAATTGATAAAATTAAAAAATGAACTGTGTTAAAAATTCGTGGTGGGCTCAGAAGATAATGAATGTGTTTGAGACGAACGAATACTTTGTGTTACAAATAAAAGAGTTTGCTGCCGAAAAACGAATATTGGCTACTCCGAGCAATAAATCGGGCAATCACTTGAATCTCGATAGTACTGAAATTGTTTGAAGATGATGAAACCAGTAAAGACATGCAAAAACAAAAAGATCAACGCTAAACGCAACAGTCGATGAAACATAAAAAATAAAGTTCTTTTTTAGTTCAGTCTTACAGCTATTACGTCCATTCTTTTTGGTGTCAATAGGCAATTTGAAAAAAAAATTATGGTCTCTTAAAACTTTTACATGAAGAACCATGACTCACTCAGCAAAAGGGTCTAGTTACATAAAAAACAAGGCATTTAAATAATCTCGAAAATGGCTACATTTAGGAAGTTGCTTGCCAAGTGCATTTTCACTTCAAATAATCTGAAGAATTTTATTTTATTATTATCATAGAATGATTGCTACAAAAAACTTAAAAAGGAGAAATCATCATTTTCAAATTTTTCATGTTCTCTTTTCTTTTTTGGACGTAAACATTTAATAGAGAAAAATCTATAGATATATATAAAAAATTTTTGCTGTCTGTCTGTCTGTCTGAACCTAATAGACTCGAAAACTTCAAAACCGATCGGCGTGAAATTTTGTATGCAGGTATTTTTGGAGCAGGGGAAGGTTCTTATGATAGTAAAAAAACCCTCCCTTCTCTGGAAAGGGGCGCTCCCATATAAATGAAACACAAATTTCTACATAACTCGAGAACTAATCAAGTAAAAGAAACTAAATTTAGCATGTGTGAGGTTTTAAAGGCAAAAAAGGTTTCTGACCTTGAACGGTTTGAAATCCCTCCCCGTTCTTAAAGAGGGGGCTCCCATAGAAATGAAATAGCAAATGCAACAAAATTCGGCATGTGGAGGTTTTTGAAGATACATACCGTTTTAATGCTGATTTGAGACCCCTCTCCTTTCTTAAGGGGTGGGAAGGGGCGCCCATACAAATGAAACACAAATTTATGCATAACTCGAGAACTAATCAAGAAAATGGAACCAAATTTGGCATATGGAGGTTTCTGAAGGAGAGAAATGTTTCTATGGTGATTTGTGTCTCTTCCGCCTTCTGAAGGGGAGGGGGGGGGGGGGGGGGGGGGGGCTTTTAAACAAATTATACACAATTTTCTGCATAACTCGAGAACTAATCCAGCAAATGGAATCAAATTTGGCATGTGGATTTCTTTGAAGGAGAGACATATGAAACATAAATTTCTGCATAACTTGAGAACTAATCAAGCAAATGGAACCTAAATTAGTATGCGTGGTTTTTTGAATGCAAGAAATGTTTTGTAAGGTGATTTCAAAAACACGGCTAAGTTACCACAAACTATGTATTATCTGGGTAAGAAGAATGTTCTGATAGAAGTTTGAACCCCTTCTTAGTAAAAAAAAACCATGAAAAAAAAAAATTAAAGCGTCAATTCTATGTAATGTTTGTTCATTTAGTTGCAGGCATAGCTACCCTTGCACCGGGATCAGCTAGTTTAATATAAACCTAAATTACGAAGTAACCATCCACTTTTTTCATAGTTATGTTTAATTCTTCGTTAAAAGAATAATATTTGTTTTACAGTGTATAGTTGTTCTAACAGAGCTCCATTAAATAACCACTTTTTTTTTTCTCTCAGACACAATCTCATTTTATTCAACGGTTTGCGGTTGAAGATAACACATATAAAAATACATGCGGCCATTTGAAAAAATAATCTTGGGTCAAAAAATTGTTCTGACCAAGTGGAAAAATATTATTTTTATACCAAAATCATTTGCAAAGCTTTATCCGAATTGGAGAATGTCACGGAGGATTATAATAGTTCTTGGCTGATTTACCTTATTACTCATTTACTTACTTACTTATGCTGATGCCACGTCCTACTAACGGGTGTTCAATAAAAAATGAGAATGGTTTCAATACCTTTCTGTAACTAAAGTGAAGAGCATATTTTTTCTCTCTCCAAGAGAACTACTTTCGGAACTCCTTAGAAATGGGTGGCATAATTCTTTTCGCTCGGGTGCTGTCCGTTCAATCGAAGATGCCGTCGAAACAGCAAGCACTCCGCGAGCGTGTTGTACGGTTTTACGAAACGCATGGTCATCGTGGACAAAAGTTTACAGTATACCACTTTCGAGACGAAAACGTGCCCGTGACTACAATTTACCGGATCCTGGCATCCCTGGAGCGGAAGGCCGGTGGTAGCCGTCCGTGAAGACAATGACGAAGAAGAATAAGGAAGCGTTGAAAAAGCTTTCCGAAAATAAGGACGGAACGAGTATGCGTGATGCTAGCCAAAAATATCACTGCTCCCATACCTTGATTTACCGAACCCTCAAGATGGAGGACAACAAATGTACCAGAAGGAGTGTCTTGATAAAATTATGCTGCCGTTCTTAAAGGAGCATCATGCCAACATTCTGGCCGGACAAGGTGTCATCCCATTACGCCAAGAAGACGTCGTACGGCTGACCCGGGCCCCTTCTCCAATATTCATTGACGTTGTTTTTTTAAAGAGGATCTGCCGCAATGTAAAGATTTGGTCAGTTGTCGATTGGTCGTTCACAAAACCGGCTTGATAACTTCCCACAAATTTGCTTGCTAGCGGCGGTAGACGACGGCAGATAATCTGAGACAGCAATTTGTAGGCCGCGTTGAGAATAGTGATTGCTAGTTTGTATATTTGGTATATAACTTTATCTTTCCACTCCTCCGGTAGCTGTTCTGTATCCCAGATCCTAACAATCAGTCGATGCAGACAAGTCGCCAACTTATCCGGGCCCATTTTTATAAGTTCCGCTCCGATGCCATCCGTTCCAGCTGTCTTGTTATTATAAGGCTGTTTGATAGCATCCTTAACCTCATTTATCGCTGGAGTTGGCATGTCACCTGTCTGTATCGCTCAACATTTTGACGAGTTGCTTGCTGCTTTCTTCTCATCTAGAACCGTTTGACACTCATAGTCGAACCAATCGTTCCGTCGATTTGTTTACACAAACCCTATGAAGCTTGCCGCTGTGTTGTTGATGACTGCTTTGACGGTACTCCAGCAGTCCTCAAGAGGGGTTTCGATTAGCTCACCCTCTTCTGGCAACACTGCTCTAAGGCTTTGCGCGTAATTAGTTGTGACTTCGGGTAGCTTCAGTTGCTCCAGATTATACCGTGGCGAGAGCCGGTATCGAATGTTGTTCACAGCGGAAAGTCTTTGGCGCACTTTGACCATTACCAGATAGTGGTCTGAGTCAATGTTGGCGCCGCGATAGGTCCCGACGTCGATAATATCCGAGAAGTGTCTTCCATCAATCAAAACGTGGTCGATTTGTGATTCGGTCTATGGTGTTATTCTCCAGTTGTACCGAAATGGGAGGGTATGCTGGAAGTAGGTACTTCGTATGGCCATGTTCTTGGAGGCGGCGAAATCGATGAGTCTGAGGCCGTGTTCTTTCGTAAGCTAGTAGACGCTGATTCCAGGTTGCTCCAGTTTATTTTTGCTACATCATATTATTTCATACGGCAAATTATTGATATTCATACTAATTTCTTGTGGCAAAAATAACATAATGTAATGTTATGAATATCGAAAGTTTATTTCACTGAGTGTACTTTTGGTGACAATATTACAAATTGAAAAAAAAAGAATCGCAACAAAGACCAAACCCAGAGAGACAAAATAATGTGAGTCTTGTTTACTTATAACCCAATCAAATGATCGAACCATCGGCTTGGAATGTCTCTAATAAAGATAACAATATTAAACGCCCGCTATGCATATTTCATTTGATTTACAATCTACAAGGACAGCATTTCAGTCAACAAAAGAAGTTCGGTCAGAACGCAACGTGATACTCCGATGAAACTGTTGAGCAAGGTCAATGAAGCTCATCGTGTAAATTATTAACAAATACCACACCCATTTTTTGCTGAGAATCACTCATTAAGTAGTAAATCTTCGAATAAACCTCTCAATTCATTGATAAATTATGAAAATTAGGTTGCACCATAGCCACACACTCCTCGGTCACGTTCGTTGACCGTGCTTGTTATCCAGTGGTGGCGAGCGTGGGTCTGCGTGAGAGGGGCAATGTTGTTTCACAAACTCGCAAAGATTATGGTCCAACCGTGGTGGTCATTTGATTTGAATATTTTTTTGTTTAATAACAGCATTCAAGCCACATTTTAGAAAGAGAACATTTGATCTTTGCTCCAGGCTAATTTTTAACATCTTGAAAGTCTGATAAAAGTTGAATAATTTAGTTTCCTTTTTTAAACATTTTTACAGCTTATGGGGTAAATAATTTAAAGGATAAAATTCCAGCCAGTACACATTATTCCAGCCTGTAAATTTTGATGGCAAGATAGATTTTGCATCTAAGTTTGTGATGAAAAAGTAGGCTTTTGGCTGTTGCTCCCTTGCCCCACTAGTTGTTATGAAACCCTAGTAACGCTACATGAGTTGTCAGTGAAGATTATTTGTTTATTCCAATCTCGCACTACGTGCTGTACAGATGTTCAATACACTTTAGTTCTGTTTAAACCCTGTTTCTTTCTGTCCCTCAAGAATTTGAAACTCAAAAAAAATGTTGTCTTCTGCAAAGTTGTTCCTAATAGTGAAGTTCTTATTTTGGTATAAGTGAAAATAAGGATGGTCCATACTTCCATAAAAATGACGTGTTTTGTTTATCGTCGCGATTTGGAGTCACCACTTTCTTGTAAGTCAACAGTCCAGCTCGTGTTTTAGCTCTATTCACGGTTGAAGGCGCCACTCCCAGCGACTTCTTTGCGACATCTCGGACGGAGAGGTTGGGCCTCCGCTCGAAACAGCGGGCAACTCTTTTTGTCGTCGCTGTGGCCTTCGACTTTCGAATTTCCCCGATCCATCTTTCCTAGCTGTCGACAAAAGTTCACCGAACATTTTAAATATGTTGATAACAGTTGATTTAGCCACATTTAACAATTTCACCAACTTGGCGTGAGAGTAGTTTGTATTTTCGCCATGCACGTTGAAAATTTTGATGCGTTGCTTTTCTTCCTTCAACGACATTTTGATAACTGAAGTGTTAATCTCAAAATTAAAATAAAGATATGATGCTACACGCACACATCTTCAAAATGAGGAGTGTGCAGATGTTTTTAATGCAAGATGAAAGGAAATGCGTCAAGTTTAACTCGACCAAATTTTGATCGGAAACCCTTTAGTTATCATTGATACCAATAGAATGGTTTTACAACTTGGACAACTTTGTTTTAAAATTTCGTGCTTATGCTCAACCATTTTTTTCCTCCAATATTCGCATTCTGGACCAATCGCAATAATGCAATAATCGCTAGCTTAATAAGTTTTCTAATCTACTTTAAACAATGATGATAGGATGACATATACTGTCCCATCATCAACCCCCATCCAAAAAATCGACGCCAATGCCATTCACGCACGCACGACTTATCTCCGTGACAGAGGAAGCCGCACAACCTAAGCGTTGGTCTGAGTTACTAAAGAGATCCACTTCCCCACCGAATTTTACCGAGCTCATAAACCATAAGCTTAACACTCCAGCAGCAGCACGCATCTCTCGCATCAAATTTACATCAACAACACCCAGTCGATTCCAGTGATAATCATACTGGACGGACGCATCGATGACTGACCTTCGCCTATGGGCTTTGACTCTTGGCTCTGTGTGACTAATGCCGAGGCTGGCCGAAACCGTAGGATGTTGTTACACAGCAGCGGCGGTCGTTTCACGATCCGGATCGATGTTATGGGAAATTAATCGCTTCGAACACACCACCACAGTCGAGTTATTTATCATTTTCTGAAGGGTGCCGTCGAAAAACGATGAATGGGAACATCTGTTTGTCATTTTTTGTTTTGTTTTGGTTTCCTCCCATCGGCCGATCTAGTATGCGGGGCTATTTTTCGGAATTCTCTACCCTGCGAAGGTGAGTGTGCTGAAACATCTTCCGTGCTGACCTTCGTTCATTTGATGGGTCTTAGTGGGGCTTAGTCTCCGGGTAGCATCAAACTGGTTGTGAATCTGTTTTCGCCCCTTTGAAGGTCGCTGATTAGGGGCAGCGGCAGCAGAAGTTAGTCAAACACACTCGGATAAGAGGCTTCGATGAAATTTGCTTGGCTTTAGATGGAAAGCTACGGATTGCCTCGGAGGTACGCAGTTGACTATCTGATAATAAAACGAGGGTCGTCAAATCACTGGTTTTGACAGATTTCACACTCAATCGCCACGTGACGAGAAGAAGGATGGATGATGAGGTTGTTTCGGTGGGTTTTATTGCCCAACTGTCTGCCAACGAGGGTGTGATAGATGTGACGAATTTATGACAAGTGATTTGTTTTCGCCAGTTAAATAATGATAGGTAATGGTTTTAATGGGAAAGCAATATTATGGAAGTAAAACGCACTTCTTTGGTATGTTACTATATTTCTACAAATACCATTATTAGGGTAAAAATGCCAACGCACTGGATGACATGGAGTCGGAAGGTTGTTGTTAAAATGAACCATTTAAATTTAAACTCTTGCTCGAAGTAACCTTTCATCAAGACCTAAGTTTATTGGTACTATCAACAATTTTCCCGATCATCAATTATATACCGATCAATAAAAATCCAATTCCTTTTCTAATAATTAACTCATTCCGATTCGCTCTAAACAATCCAAAAGATTATTGGCCTAGACATTCGATTAGGAACTGATAAAGAACTACCCAATCTGTAGAATCTGGATGCGGCCCTGAAATGGAACTTAGCGTAGAGTACGAGCCTGGTGGAGAAATGTGAAAATTGAAAAAATAACAACCAGAGGACTCCGTTAGCTCAGCCGGTAAAGGCGCGGCTACAAAGCAACACCATGCTGGAGGTGGCTGTACGCAGTACGAGGAGGAAGGGGACAAGCTCGAGGTCGAACTGCGGCTACAGAATCTCGATATGGTGCAACAGGGGCTGGAGGACGTTCAGACGGAGCTGGAGGATATGGAGGATACGAACGAAGGCATGGTGAGAAATTTACAGTACTGGTCTTTGGACGTCCTTCTACAATTAATCTCCCTCAACAAACTGCTACTGGGGCCAACTCCGCTCTAATGGGTTTGAAGTTACTTACGATTTCCCTGCCGGAATTCTCTGGAAACTACAAAGACTGGCTTGCGTTTAATGATACCTTTCTCGCATTATCCATGCGAATCCGGATGTGGCGGACATTCAGAAATTTCATTATCTACGGGCTGCTATCAAAGGGGAAGCAGCTCAATTTATTGAATCAATTCTATCGTAAACCGTTTCGCCAACATGTACCTTCTGTGAAAGCGTCATCTTCAAGCCTTGCTGGAGTATCCCAAGATGAAGAAAGAGTCAACGTCCGTCTTGCAAACCATCGTTGATGACTTTGAGAGACATGTCAAAGTTTTAGGTCAGTTGGGGGGGCCAGTTGATTCGTGAAGTACGATATTGGAGCATATAATCTGTACGAGACTGCATGTAGACACCCTAAAGGCGTGGTAGGATCACGCTTCAACCCTGGACATTGTTACCTATCAACGGCTGATTGAGTTTTTGCAACATCGCATGCGAGTCCTTCAGTCGATTTCCGTGAATCAACACCATTCGTGTGTCCCAGCCCAACCCGTATTTCATTCTACTTACTTGAAAGGGACACTTCCATTCAATGTTTTGACCCATGCTGCCATTGAAAATTATCCTATGAAAAGTTACGCTGGTGACGAACGACATCCCTTAGTGCGGTGCTTCGAAATTGAGAAACTTCCGACCTCCGATAAATTAAAACTTCTCAATACCAAGCACCTTTGTCTCAATTGCTTTCGCAACTACCACTTTGTTCGAAATTGTGCCTTGAAGTACTGCTGCAAGTCCTGCCAAAGGCGTCACCACTCCCTCGTCCATGCAGCCTATATAAATTTTTCCGACCCATCCAGCACAGATACCAATGCTTCTTCTAGTAGTGCATCCAACGCACTCACCCAAACCAATACAGTTATGTACTTCCTATGAAGAACCACATTGACACATTGTGTTCGAATGGAGTGGTGGAAATCGGTCAGCTTCTACATTTCGAAATCCGAGGAAAACAAACTGGGATCAATAACGATAATTTTGTCTGAAGAGAAAATATAGATATGCAAATATTTGTATTTTTACAGACAGCCAAGCGGCACTCAAAGCGTTAAGTAATTATAAATGTACATCCAAACTTATCTGGGAATGCATTCTTTCATTGCGAAAGGTGTGCCAAGAGAACTCGGTGAATTTATTCTGGGTTCCGGGACACTGTGGCATTGAAGGCAATGAAAGGGCAGACGAGCTTGCTAAACAAGGTTCAAATGCACAGTTTATTGGCCCAGAAGCATTCTGCGGTATATCATACTGTGCCATAAAAATGGAATTAAAATCTTAGGAAGAGCAAAGGGTGATGACCAATTGGTTGGTCACCACAAAGTGTTCTCAAGCGAAAAGGTTTATAATTCCAAATGTTACAATTAGTAAAAAGCTTCTGGAGCTCAATAAGAGAGTTCTTTGTGCCTATACTGGCCTAGTAACCGGACATTGCCCGAGTAGATATCATTTGAAAAACATTGGCCAGGTTCAGAATGATATCTGTCGTTTCTGTAACATGGAACGTGAAACCTCGGAACATCTGCTTTGCAGTTGTGATGCTGTGTACAAGAGCAGACTTAAATTTCTGTACAGTGGCTATATGCAACCTAAAGAAATTTGGACTGCAATTCCTGGGAAGGTGGTGGGTTTTATAAACTCAATTTTGCCTGACTGGGAGACGCGTCTTAGGCTGGTCACTTGACAAATGGTGATCTAGCTTTAAGATGCGAATTAGTATAGTAAACAGGGGTATACCACAAAAGTTCAACTCAGTGGACGCAGTGGTTCTACGCCCCAACAAAAAAAAAAAAAAAAAAAAAATGTAGAACCACTACTGTCAGCATCAACGTTGGTTGGTCGAGTCCCAAGAACAAATGTGCAGTATACCCAGGTAACCAATAAGCAGTTCCAAAGCGTCTTCACGGCAACCTATCCATCAATTAGGTCGCCTTAAATGCTACATAAATGCCAATTTTGGCCCAATATACGGCTGTTTTACTGCAATGCCATGATAATGTTTCATTAATGCTATTTTGCATTCGAAATGCTTATTACGGGCTACAAGCATTTAAATAGCATTTGAAATCCTAATTTATAACAGATAGCATCCAAGATGCTGATGAAATGCTAATATAAAGCTTGTAACATATTAAATGCAGATTTAGGGTTGATATACTGCATATGCTAATGCTTATTGGTTACCTGTCTACCGATGCAAAGCTGCTGCAGAAACGTTTTTAGGCTCACAGTCGTGCTGAAAATCATCGATTGCTATGGTGAAGAGCATTTGGTCAGAGCTCACTTGGATTGCCCATCCCAACCAAACATCATCTTAGAGACCTTGGCTCAAATTCTGCGACTGAAACGAAACAAAGTCAATGTTTTGTTCCATGGAGTAGAAGAGAAACCGCAGCTTGCCCATCACTCTATCTGGACTAAAAAAAATATGTTGATGTGGTTTATAAATTTGAAGTTGGGGAGATTTCCAGTACCAAATGACTACCGTAAGTGACCGTCTTTTACCTGAGGAAAGATGCGGACGAATATCAACGTCGGTACATTGAAGTTTTTTTTTACGCGGTTTTTTGTACGCGGTTTTTTTACGCGGTTTTTTTTACGCGGTCCGCGTAGAAAAAACCGCGTTATTTAAAAAAACAACGTAAAAAAAGTCTAGGAAATGAAAATTATATATCATATTCAAATTGAAAGGATATGGTCATTAAAATGTATTGGTGGTGGAAAAACATGGTTCCAGTAACATTGGCCACCGGGAATCTGCTACAAATGGATAGAGGTTGTTAATTCAATGTGTGAACAAAGCAGTCCAGAGTAGTTATAGAGAGTTTTTGACTTCGGCAAAATTTCTCAGTGTGTCATTCGTCGTCTTTTAACATTATCATATTAGTTCCACATCATGCCGCAGAGATGGCGCTGCAGTCTATCTCTTCTAAACTAAGCGCTAGAGATTTGCCGTCTTCGGCAAAATGTCTCAGTATGTATGTTGTTTGTCCGCGTTTGACTTTGTTATATTAGTTCCACATTATGTATACTGTAGTGATGGCGATGCAGATTATCTTTTCCAAATGAAGTACTAGAGAGTTACCGTCCGTGGCAAAATTTCTCAGTATGTCATTCGTTGTCTTTTGACATTTTCATATTAGTTCTAATTTATGCCGCACATATGAAAGCGCCATCTCTGAGGTACGATGTGGATCTAACGTGATTATTTTGATTGCCTTTTTTATATAATTAACATCTTTGCTAAAGACAGCACCTTTCTAGAGCACGATTTGGCAATTTAGATGGCGGCGCAATTTGGAACTAATCTGATAATGTCAAGTGACTATACTTTACATTCTCAACAACTTTACTGAGAACGGCAACTCTCTAAAGCTTCATTTGGAAAAGATATTTTACTACGCGGTCCGTTATTTAAATAAAAACGACGTAAGAAAACCGCGTTATTTTAAAAAAAAACAACGTAAAAATAGTCAAGTCACAATATACGTGAAAAAAATTTGATTGTTGGTGTTGATTGTACATTTCTCAATTTAGTCTCTGAATAATACTTTTTTGAAAAAGAAAAATTGTTGTTTACAGTTTATTATATGTACTGATGTAATGATACTGATCGTAAATTTTGGTAGAAATCCAGCAATATGGGTATCAAACTTCTTAAAATTTCTTCAGCAGTTTGACTTTTCTTGTTTTGGGTCCATCGGATGTATGATACTTCAAGTGGCCAGTACGGAGGAGGTTTCCCAAGGGTCCGTGGCTGGTCATAGGCATTTTTCAATGGAACCATAACAATATGTGTATCGAACTGCTTGAAATTTTCTCAAGCGTTTGTTCCTTGTAATCCTGAGTTCACCAGACAAGTAGGCCTTGGAGTGACCGTTTGTCCCTGAACCGGTCATTCCGAAACAGGTTCCCGTGAGGCCTGGAGTGGTCAAATACATTTTCTGAACTAAACCCTTGCAATATGGGTATCAAAATTCATGAATTTTCTTCAGTAGGTTATTTGTCAACGTTTTGTGAAAATTTTATGATTTGTCCCCGGATTGATTATTCCGGAAGAGGTTCCCGTGGGGCTTTGAGTGGCCAGAAAAAATTCAGAAGGAAATTCTGGCAATATGGGTATTTATTAAATTCATTAAAGGATTCATTAAATTTCGTCAGTAGGATATTTGTCAACGTTTTAAGGCCATTTGATTATTTGTTCCTGGAATGTTTATTTCGGAACAGGTTCATGTGAGGCCTTGACTGGCCATAAATATATTCAGAAGGAAGCACTGGCAATATGAGTATCAAAATTTATGACTTTTTTTTTCAGTAGGATATTTCTCAACGTTTTGTGAACATCTTATGATTTGTCCTTGGAGCGGTCATTCCGGAACAGATTCCCGTATGGCTTCGATTGGCCATAAACATTTTTAGAAAAAAGCTCTGGCAAAATGGGTATCAAAATTTATGAAATTTCTTAAGTAGGATATTCTCAATGTTTTATGGACATCTGACGACTTATCAACGTAACGGTCATCCTAGTACAGTTTCCCGTATGCCAGACATTGCCAAGGTTTCCTTTAAAATTTGTTCATGGCCACTCGAGGCTTCACGGGAATCTGATCCGGAAAGGCCGGTCCGAAGACAAATCATCAAATGCCCCCAAAACGTTGAGAAATATCTTACTGAAGAAATTTTATGAATTTCTATACCCATACTGCTAAGGTTTCCTTCTAAATTTGTTCATGGCCATTCGAGGCCCCACGAATACCTGTTCCGGAAAACTGGTTTGTGGACAAATATCCTACTGAAGAAATTTCATGAATGTTGATACCCATATTGCCGAGGTTTTATTTTGAAAATGTTTATGGCCACTCGAAGGCCCACCGGAACCTGTTCCGGAATAACCAGTCTGAGTGTAGTAAATGTTGACAGATATCTTACTGAAGAAATTTCCTGAATGTTGATACCCATATAGCTGGGGTTTCCTTCTATATATGTTCGTGGCCACTCTAGGCCTTCTGGGAACCTGTTCCGGAACAACCGGTCCGGGGACAAGTTGGCATATTGAGGTATATGGAATAGAAATGTATTTAAAGGAATTATTCCAAAGGTTTTGACAGTGTTTTCCAGAAATTCACTTGATATTTCCAAATAGTGTCTTCGTACGGAACCTCAGCCCAGAAAATGCGGATTTACGAGAACCAGATGAATTTAAACGGACGTTGCTGCCAATTTACATAAAGCAGATGAGTTTCTTAATCTAACGGTGAAAACAAAACAGAAATCGGCCAATATTTGCCAGAGTGACAACCATTTGAACGGCACACAACGGCAAGTTGGCGTTTAAATGGCTTTACAATCCAAAGCTGGAGAGTAGGGTAGTATATGAAATTTTGACAACAATTTAATTTAGTATATTGTATATTGTTTTTTTACCTTATTTGAAGAAAGACCGAAGACAGCTACTCTCTAACGTTTAATTTAGAAAAGATAGACTGCAGCGCCATCTCTGCGGCATGATGTGGAACTAATATGATAATGTCAAAAGACGACGAATGACACACTGAGAAATTTTGCCGAAGACAAAAACTCTCTACTAACTAACTCTACTAACTCTCTACTAACTCTAACTACTCTGGACTGCTTTGTTCACACATTGAATTAACAACCTCTATCCATTTGTAGCAGATTCCCGGTGGCCAATGTTACTGGAACCATGTTTTTCCACCACCAATACATTTTTGTGACCATATCCTTTCAATATGAATATGAAATATAATTTTCATTTCCTTGACTTTTTTTACGTCGTTTTTTGAAATAACGCGGTTTTTTTTACGCGGTACCATTACCGTCGTAAAAAAAACTTCAGTGTACTATGGCTAAGGTACCGGGTAACTACCATCAGGTTGTTAATCTGGGTGTGTAAACATTTTCGTAAAATGATCAAGAAATGTTAGATTTAAGGGATTCGATTCTATTTTTCATATAATCATATTACTATATCGAACATATATAACCACATTCCACAAATGATATATTGAAACTCGCCATTTTTTTATTTCGTGAACTTCTATGAAGGTTGTTTGTGTTCCCAGCACTTCTAAGCTATGCTATTCTATGCTATGCTATTTTTTCCATGATTCTAGTTTTTGTAGTTGTATTCTTCCAGTTCTTGTCCAAAATCTGTCTTTATTGTTTAATACAGACGCATAACTAACATAACAATAAAATGTTACCCATCCGAGAAATTGTCGTTTTTTTTTCAACCATCCTCGGGTATAAAAAAAAGTGACCTGGATTACAACCCTTTCTTGAATTTTGAAAGTTCAAACTAGACACAATGCTTGTATTCCATTTGAAAGATTATGGTCTCAAAAATGCATTGGTGGTGCAAAAATCTGATTCCAGTTACATTGGTCGCCGGGAATCGGCTGCAAAGGGACGGAGGTTTTGATTTAGATGTGTGAACAAAATCATTCCAGATATTTTTACAGTATAAATCCAGACAAAATTTTACAGTATAATATTTGTCGTCTTGTGAGATTATCACATATGTTTCAAATATGGCCGCAGAGATGGCGGATTGGCAAATATAGGCTGCAGTGCCATCTGTGCAGTGCAATTTGATACTATTCTGATTATGTCAAGTGACCATTTACATTCTCAACAACTTTACCGAAGATGGCAACTCTCTAAAGCCACATTTGACAAAGATAGACTGCAGCGCCATATCTGAGGCAAAATCTGGAACTAATCTGTTAATGTCATGTGACTAAATAATATATTCCAGACAACGTTGCCGAGAAAGGCAACTCTCTAGAGCTGCTTCAGCTCCACCTCTGCGGTACGATTTGGAACTGATATGATAATAACAAAAGAAGATTCAGTACGCACAGAGAAACTTTGCTCAAAATGCCAATTTTCTACCATAAGTCTGTAATGTTTAATATGCATTTCTCTTAACACAGTCAAACTGTGTTACTGGAACCAGTTTTCTTTTAATCCTAGAGAGTTTTTTTTGTTTCAATGCATTTTTGAGACCAGAACCTTTCAAATGGTGCGTAAACATTGACTCGAAGTTAAAATTTCATAATTCTACGAAGGGTTGTCAGCTGGGTCAATATTAACCCTAATGTCTTATGCGTCACTTTTTTGTACAACCGCTTTAAACTGGTTTAAATAAAATGTTTTTATGCAAAAATTAGGAATATCGTAAAATATTAAAAGTCAGGAGATTTCAGCCCAGTAAAAAATTTAAAAAGATAGCGTACATTGAAGTTGCGCCATGGGTCAGAGTTGACCTCAATATCTTACGAAGGTTAAGTTTGACTTTTTCAACGGATTTTTTTGTCGGTGTTGTTAACACTTATAAAAAAACTATAAGGTACAGCCCCTTTGAGTTGTTCGAAAAGATGACGTAGGACTACGCAACTAAATGTAGGCCATTTGGATGGTACAATGCAATATTTTTTGAATGAATCCTTTCAGGCCTAATTTTTTTCCTGGCGTTTTAATACAAGTAACTTGTTGTTTTCTGCTTGATTTGGTACTTAATTACGTAGAAACGATAGAAAAAAAGTAGGAAATATTTTTTTGAGACGTGCCAGGTCGTCCAAACTGTCCTGGAGTTTAGAACTTAAGATCGACGGTTGTAACAGTAGCTTTATCCGCTACAGAATGTTATGATATGCATTCAAACATGTTCAGTTGTTGTCCTGGAAGACCAACAGACATTATGAGGTAATTTTGGGATATTCTATGCCAAACAAACTTAACTTGACCTGAAACTAACAAGGTTATGCTATGTTGTCCGTGGACGTTTCAGAAAATTCATTTAAAATGTTTGAAAATTTATCGTAGCTTTGTAAAGCCCAAAAAACTACGGTTATTTCTGGACATCTTAAGTTCTGAACGCAAGGTCAATTTTTATGAACTTGAACAACTCAAGCTATTCTGATTATTACTGGTGAGCCTAAAGAAGATTTACTGAATGAGTTTGAATACATATCGTCACCTTTCATATGTTATGAAGCTACTGTTACGACTGTAGATCCTAACTTCTGAACTCAAGGGCAGTTTTGATGACCTGAACCATTCCAAGATATCTCATTATATCTGAAAAAAAAGACTCACTTAATAAGGTCAAATACATATTGTTACTTTGATTAGTCTAGAAAACTACAGTAACAGCTGTAGATTTTGAGTTTTGAACTCCAGAATTGTATAACCTATACCATCCGAAGATTGTTTCATTATGTCTGTTGTTCTTCCAAGATGTTTTTGGAAAATTTTCAACACATATAGTTTTGCAGAAGCCCAGCCCAGAATGTGTTTGGTACAACTGTACTGCCGGTGGAAGCCCTTCTTAACAAGCCATCCCGTAGAAAGCTTATTGCGAATTGGGTTATGCGATTTGTTGGATCGTATCGTTGGAAGGAGAATCTTATGTTCCCGCGGGTTTCGCGTAAGTGTCTCTGCTTACGGGTCCGCCCACCGTTTTTGGCTCTTCATACAGCGTTACTGTGAATGCAACCCGGTTACTCAATTTGATCTTGCTATTAAGTGGAGCTGCATACATGACAAGGTCGTAGAAGGGATGGTGGTTACCTTACATACATACATACAATTGTACTGCCGGAGGAAGCATAACTGTCCCGTATGACATTTGGTCATTTTTTTTTATGCCAACCACAACACTTTCATATGCACTTTTTAATTATAATTCAAACAGGTGTTTTTAGTTCTAGAAAAATCGGTAAAATCGTGAGTGATTTTATTCCATTTTGAAATATGGACGCATTAATGTCCCACTAGGAGCAAGTTTTGTTCTAGTGAGACAAATAGGCGTTCAATTTTCAAGTGGGCCAAATCGACTAGGCATTTTTCAGAAATTGATTATTTGTAAGATAGGGCAGCAATGCGTCCACCGGCAGCGTAGGCCCAAGGACAAGAACCCTCCCAACACGCCAGAGCTCCGCCAAATCGAACAAAATTAGGCCATCGTCAAGTGAAGCCTTAAGAAGGCTCAAAAAGCTGTTGTGAGCGAGCAACAGTTCTAGGCACACTGGCATTCTGTAGCGAATAAAGTGAACAAAGACACTGTACAAAATCTTATGGCAAGTTTAAAGCGAAAGACCCGCATTCGATAAAAAGGAAGCTTAGCAGAATATTTCTCCTGTATGAAAAACCAAAACAATTTCAATATCATGATGAATATTACCCTCAGAGCCACCTAGTTTCAGCCACGAAAAGAAGGGGGGATGAGTTGGAGGGGGGTACATATATTCATAATTTAGAACAACCATTCCCCTTGATTTAAGTTAAAGTTTCACCTGGAAAGGTTAAGGCATCGTTGAGATATAGCGTTTTCAAAATAAAAAGTCCGTCCTGCACCTTTAAGGGTTAACTGAACTTGAAAAAGAATAAGATTTTGACTTATTAATAAAAACCTTGATCGACTCACACACATTACTGTTTGACCAAATATTGATCTGAACATCCTTTAGATGTCATATTGCCTCATTTTGTTTGTTGACCTTTAAGAATATAAACTGAATATGTTTGAATATTTTTTTGTAATCATTTTTTTCTTCTTTTTTCGCTGTTCAAGCATATTGTTTTTGGAATTAGCTTATTGCTTGCTTTGAACTTAGTGTTCTAAATGCACTTCCAAAGTCATTAATTGAGCGATTTGCATACCAGGTGCCATTTTTGCAACAGTATGATTGTGTGGCAAGAACAATCATTCCTTATGCCCAGAGAGTAGAGAATTTTTCATTAATGAAAAATTTCTAGACCAGACCGGGAATCGAACTCAGCCACCTCCAGCATGGTGTTACTTTGTAGCCGCGCCTGTACCAACTGAGCTAAGGGAGGAACTTTGAAACTTTGTATTATGTATGTAGAAGGAGATGTTCGCTCATCACCATGAGGCACCAAGAGTGCACATTAATGTTTTCTGCTAGAATGATAGAAATGAAGAGAAAGTATTGAAAGTTCCGCCAGTGTACGGCAGCTAGGAAATGAAAATAGATGTTTGAAAATGAGTGGAAGGGCATGTGTCCAGTGGTACTCGAACCATGGACGTCATCCTTTGCCTATCATCCCACTGCGGGGTAGGTTGTAGCACGGACCAAGTCCGCCACTTCAACAGGCAAAAATTGACCTATGGAAAGACGCTCATGTACCACTGTAGCTTGTGATAGTTATTCTAGCGATCTATTGTGTGCACTCTGTCTATGATGCGCACATGGGAACTTTGTTTTGCCTAGAAATTTACTGTTACAACTGTTAATCTTATGTTCTGAACGCCAGGACTGTTTGGATGACTTAGACCATCTCAAGATTATCGTCTTTTGTATTTTTACTTTCGAAAATATTTACTTAATATGCTTGAATACGTGACGTTACTTTGTACGGCTAAAAATACACTGTTACTACCGTAGGTTTTAAGTTCTTAACTTCAGGACGGTTTGGATTACCTAGAAGATTTCAAAGTTATAAAATTATGATTGTTGTCTTTCCAACAGATTCATTGAATATGATTGTAAACATATAGTTACTTTATGTAGCCCAAAAATGCTAATGTTTCATTTGTAAATATTATGTTTCGAGCTTAAGGACATTTTGGGTCATCTTGAATATCCCAAGATTGTCGCATTATTTGCTTGTCGTTGTTTGCTGTGTTTTTGCCGTGAGAAAGTAGTGATAATTGATAGGCGCCCTCTCAAAAGATCCCGCTTGCAAGTTGCAGAGCCTCGCATCGTGGAGAAATGTCTGTACGGATCGAAAGCGACGCACCAAGATGTTGTATCAGTCCCAACTTACTCCAAACAGATCAGATTCTGGCTTGACATCTCACGAATTTGTCCTGACGTGACAAATGAATCAGTTCTGGGGATGGTTAAGGCAATCTCAATCTCAGTGAAGATCCTGATATAGTCCGAACTAGTCCGAAGGAAAGACGTCTCGAACTTAACGTTCATTTCCTTCAAAATTGGCCTGGATCCTGGGTTGAAAACTCAAGCTTTTGACCCTTCATCGTGGCCGGAAGGCATTATGTTCCGTGAGTTCGAGGATTATGACATCCAAAAATTTCGGAAATCAATGTCGAGGAGCATCAGTTCACCAACAGTCATTCCGTTGCCCCCTCTACATCGATGCCACCGAAACCACCATCGGAATGATGATCCCGGGACGCAATGTAGATCGCATAATGGAAGCCCCCAAGCCACCTGAAACAGTCGTGCCTATTGCTGAGTCCTGTCATCCGAGTCGTCCCGGCCTTGTTAAGGTTGGTATATTACCAGAACGTTAGAGGCCTGCGAACAAAAACATCAAATTTGAAGCTAGGATTGTCGAACTGCGATTACGACGTGATCGTTCTCACTAAAACATGGATCCGGTCCGATATAGGCGATGCGGAACTACTCGTTATTTCGTTGTGATCGAAGTGAATCCACAAGCAACCTTTTAAGGGGCGGTGGGGTACTCGTTGCAGTAAAATCCACGTTGCACTTTTCCGAGGTTGTTTTATCCGACTGCAGTCACCTAGAGCAAGTAGTTGTGTGTGTGAAGCTACCAAATAGGGCTCTGAATATTTTCGGCATTTAGCTTCGCCTGAACTCCGATCCAGTGTCATATTCGAACCTTTCTGCCACTGTTCAATCTGTATCCGATCGTTCGACCGCCAGCGATATCGTCTTACTTCTCGGCGATTACAATCTTCCCCAACTTCGATAAAGATGTGAATGGATATCTACCAGCAAATGCTTCCAGTGAACAAGAACTCGCACTAACCGAATCCATCGCCACTTGTGGTCTGGTGCAATTAAACTCAACCTCTAACACGAATGTCAGACTGCTCGATCTGGCTTTTACGAACTGTCCCGCCGCTTTTACCTATCGACCCTCACTATCCCCCGCTTGAATTTCAAATCGATATGCATAGTTGTGTACAGGTTCTAGCCAATTCGCGGACGGAATCTGTTGATCTGAATTTTAGACACTGCGATTTCGTCTCTCTCAATACGGAATTCTCATTGGTCGACTGGGAACAACTTCTTCAAGGCCAAACTGTTGACACCGTCGTTTCTCAGTTTTACGTCAAGCTGTTCGAAATACTCCACTTGAATGTCCTTCACCGTCGTCGTGCTATGCAGGAAGCCTTGGTAGACTAGCGAGTAGTGAAATATGCGCAACAGACTGCAACAGACGCAACAGATTACATGCAAAATCTACAGTCGGATTTGAAACAAAATCCCTCAGCGTTCTGGAAGTACGTGAAGGAAAGGGCAAATAATCGCGTCCCGAACGATGTCAAGTATGGTGATGCAACGGCTAGCTCCCCAGGCGAAGCTGCCAACCTTTTCTCGTGCTTCTTTTAAAGCTTGTACAAACCCGAATCGCCCCAAACCATCCCTGGTTGCTTCCGTCATGTGCCGACGTACGCCTTCCGTTTAGGCATTTTTCCCATGACAAAGTGTTGAGAGCTCTAATAAAAATAGATGGATCGAAAGGAGCTGGAGTAGATGGTATACCTCCTGCTCTACTGAAAAACTGCACTGATTCGTTAGTCTCACCATTGACGATACTTTTTAATCGCTCGTTGGATGACAAAGCATTCCCCAGTGCTTGGAAAACTACAAAAATGATTCCTATCCACAAATCAGGCACCCTTCGCAACGTCGAAAACTTTCGCGGAATATCGATTCTTTGTTGTATTGGTAAGCTGTTCGAATCTCTGATCCACGAGATCTTACTGGCAGCAGCAAATCCGATATTATCGGATTACCAACATGGATTCCGCAAATATTTGCAGTGGAAAAAATAAGGCACATGGGTTTCCCTGATTGGATATCCGACTGGTTAAAGTCATACTTGACCAGTAGGAAAGCCTTTGTACAGGTGAACTCTGCACATTCCATAACATTCGATGTTCCATCTGGAGTTCCACAGGGCAGTGTGTTAGGACCATTGATCTTCGTCCTTTTCATCAACGACTTGTGCGAACTAATATCATCTGGGAAGCTGCTCTTTGCCGACGACCTCAAATTCTTCCGTGTCATCAAGTCGATTTTGGACTGTATTGCCTTGCAAGCAGACATCGATATCCTTTCGCGATGGTGCAGTGAGAACGGAATGAACGTGAATATTAATAAATGCAAGGGGATCACATTTAGCCGTAGTTATACGCCGATCAATCACCAGTACACCATCGGTGCTAATGCGCTAGTCCGTGTACAGTCTATACGTGATTTGGGAGTTATCATAGATTGCAAGCTTCGTTTCAATGAACACATCTCAACTATAACTGCCAAAGCTTTTTCGATTCTGGGATTCTTCCGTCGCAATGCATCTCAGTTAACCGACGTGTGTGCGCTTAAAACTCTGTTCTGTGCTTGGGCACGCAGTATTCTAGAATACGCTGCTCCCATCTGTGCCCCATACCACACGTCTCAGGTGATTCGAATTGAGCGTGTGCAGAAATCCTTCATTCGGTTTGCTCTGCGACATTTACCATGGAACGATCCTGTCTTCCTTCCTGACTATCCGGAACGATGTCAACTAATCGATTTGGAGCTGCTCTCAGCAAGACGACTAAAGTTACAACGGCTGGTGGTCTTTGTGTCTTTGCATACTTCAAAATCCTACTGTTACAACTGTATATCTTATGTTCTGATGAGATCAGACATCAGGATCAGAGATCAGGACAGTTTGGATAACCTAGATCGTTCAAAAGTATTCACTGAATATGGTTGCATACGTAGCGTAACTTTGTATGGTCCAAAAAGCTAGAGTAACTACTGTAGATCTTAAGTTCTGAATTCAAGATGTTCAAGGTCGTCAATTATGCCTTAAAGACAGATGTTGAACATGTACACTTTGATTCAGGCTGTGATATTATACAGCCATATTCCAATTGGGGTCATATATGACCCCTAAGGCCTGAAGGGGTTAATATGCTTTTTAAGAAAAGGTTTAACATATATGAATTCTTCAATATTGTCTGGCCCGAAATAAACAATGTTCTCTATAAAAATTGATGCGTAGAAAAATTTCCGATCGATCGGTAACAATTTAGAAAATTTCTTGAGAAACGACTGAGATATTAACGCTCAAAAACTGACCACTTTTCGTGACGGTCGCAATGCGTTTTTCTTTTTAAATTTTACCCCAGTATAGAAAACATAAACGTAGTCCTACGTTAAAATATTTACCACCATGTTGAATTTATGATAGGGAGGTAAAATTTGACCTTTTCATCCTCTTGATAATACGACAAGAAAATTAATTTCAGCGAGCTCTTGCTCTAAATTGTATTTACTAACCTATCATACCTCAGAAAGTTCTCAAGTCCCTGTTGATTTACCTATTAGTTAGTCAGCCCAACTAATTATTTATTACCCTTGATAAAAGTCTGAATGCATTGACACAAAAATGGATCATCTAGAATTAATTTAAATTGAGATAATTCAAATAATTTTCAACACATGCAATATTTAAATTTTTCATCATAACCAACGCATACAACGTCGAATCATGCAAAATTAACAACCATTAATAAACCCATCGTCCTTGTACGACCTTTCCGCCGTAGATCAGTCGTTAATCTTCATTTGAAACCGATTCAGGTTTTCGCTTCCTCCGACCTCACGCCACGGGCAGCATCAACTGAAAAGGCAACAAAACTACAACCATCTAATGTCAACATGCTCAACTACAAGAAAATCTGCTTCATCTTCAGCGGAATCACTGTCCACATAAGGTGCAACATTGTTGTTTCCACGAACCGAACGACTGCTTGGAGGCAGTAAAAAAAAGAGCTTTGAAGTTCAAAGTGCATCTGTTTCTATTGATTGCCGATTATAGGGATGCTTCGAATCCAACGCCAATATGCGCGAGATGGCTTGAATATGTGCATTCATTACCTGTTGTACGTGCGAAGAACTTATAACAAAAAAGTTACCTCTCAACTAACTCGTTAATTGATTGTTCTCTAAATGGGTCCTGCTACAGAAGCAGTGGACTGTGGTGTGTTTTAATTTACGATTCATCAGCAAAAACCGACGCCTTCCGGTAAATTCGGTGCATGATGAGCCCGCAGCCAATATCTGAACATCTTTTGTTTAAACTTAAGATTGAATGCTTAAAAAAAACAGCACAACAACGTCGAAACATCGGCAATTCAATCTAAAGTAAATTTTCCCAGCGGCAAGTTTTAACTTCTTCCCGCAGTGCCTCCAATCGCAACGACCTTCGCCATCATCGGCTAATCTCTTCCTTCTTAAAATACACAAGCCGATTGAGCTCATCTAAGAGGACAAGGTCGCGGCAAATCCAATTCTAAATTAAGTCGACAGGCCAACAAAAAACAGAAAAAAAATAACTATAAAGACGAATTAATAACAAATCGTCTGTTCCCGGGCCTGTCAGCCGCCGTCCGAAACGGCTCCTCATTTGGTTGCGGAGTCGAGATTCAACTAACAAACCGTATCGATGTCATCGTCCTTTGACCGAATTCGAATCTAGTTAAGAAAAAGACGCTCGCTCGGCTCGGCAAATCGAAAAATGATTCATTCACTTGCTGCTGCTTCGGCGGTTTCGGATCGGCTGGCTGCTGGCTCATCATCAACACGCGAAATCCAAAGAAGGTAGGCATCTCGTTTGACGCCACCGCGCTGAAGATTGCAATTGCGCTCACCCCCATTCACCTGCGCCCACCCATCTGCAGCGCGTCGCAGTGGCAGCGACCCCAAAAAAAAAGAAAAAAAAAAAGCAGCTTGCATATCATTCGGTTAAATGTCAATTTTGAACGAGGACACCCTCAACTGAGACCGCAGTCGCCACCGCGCCGCTTCGATATGTTAAAGGCTTCGGAGATGCTGGCGGCTGACCACTATTGGCGGCTGCTGATGATCATGATTTTGGCAGGCGGCGATGGGAGAATGTACGAGAGCTGCATGTTATCTGCCGGGTGGTGATGACGGTTCAGGGTGGGGTCAATTCAATCCACTCTGGGACGACGACGACGACGACGACGGAGCGAATCTTCTGCTCGATTGTTTCGATGAGAAATCGATCACCCCGATCTGCGTGTCAAGACGCATTGCGAATTTCGGTGGACGACCGGTGCGGAGGATCCTCTGGCTGACCCTTCATGAATAAATCTTGTGCAAATGTCAATTGCTGTTAAGATTATACGGTGCAATAAGCTGATATAATTGAGGCCGCTTTATTTGGCAATGCTGAACGGTGGATGGGTCTCGGGAAATGTCGAATATGGTCGACAGGTCGTATAGGTATAAAGCAATTTTTGGGATTTCAAGTTACTGTGGAACTTGTGTTCGCTGACCTTCTGCGAGAATATAATAACTGTTATTTGGGTAGGTTGAAATATTGTTTTGGCTTTATTTTTGTGTGTGAAATCTAAAAAAAATGCCTTCATGAGGTGTAAACAAAAAGTAGTGCCGACCAGAAAAAAATCAGTAAAATCTACGCAATCGAAGCAAACGAATTCTGGAGAGTGTGAGCTTTTTTAGTGTTACATCGAGTATAAGTACACGACACTGAAGAAGTCTGCACATTGTAGACGAAATACACGCATCTGTCAAGATAAGCAACAATGTTAGTTGGAATTAAATGGAAATTACTAATCTTTCTTCTCATTTTCTAGTACGTAACTTCTAAGTAACCAGTTTGCCACTCGTGCAAAAACCTTTAAAGTGAATTGCTTTGTTTTTGGGAAGCCATCTGGCAACAGCATACCGTATTAATGGATCTGTTCTTGTCAAACCACGTCCACGAAAACTGGGAAGAAGACTTCCACGGCACTACTGTATTTAAATCGTTCGAGGAAAAATTGAAATGAATTCTAGTGAGATTAATCTGGAAACTGGTTAAAGGAGCGAATATCTCCATTTCCTCCATGCAACGGTTCGTTGAAGCTGACTTAAAGGCATCATCTAGGGCTAGAGTGAAATGTCACTGTGGCTACAATGTCCGAAGTGATTGCCTTTCCTTACGAAGAAGAAGCATCCGGTCGTCGTATTTTCTGACTAGAAACTGTTCACCATCGATCCTGTATCTCAAATTCTAACGGTCAGGTTTATTTTGCCTCAGAAGAGTGAGGATGTACCCGAAAATGTTCAGTTCAGTTCAAGTTTACATCAAAGCATCAGTTGGACCAATTTAAAAAATCCGAATTAATCCACCGATGGTGAGACAGAACCCTTCTTACACTTCACCAGAACTACGAACTCAAATGTGGCCAATATGGTAGTGAATACATATTTTCATCAGAAATTCCAGGAAGATCACGGAATATTCGATATGTCATACATTCATTTTATAAAATGAACTATTTGTCAATCCTGAACGTATACAATAAGTTCATCAATGTGATTAAAATATTGACATTAATAGTGCTTGACGACCTGTACTGCCGTGAAACGCATATCAGTGTAAATCCATGAAATATAGTGCGCGTAGCTTCCGAAGGGTTATCATTTTAAACAACTGGGATACTGCACTTAATAAAGCTATGCCCCGGTAATTTGATACTATTTTCTTGCATCCTTTTTGAAACACTGGAAAAACATATGACTGTTTCTAACAGTTCGGAAATATGCCAGTGGGCACAGAAAGTTTGAATACCTTTCCGAACGGAGACGCAAGTAAATCCAAGCATCGTTTCAGTGTAAGCGATGGAATGCCGTCCGGACAACATCCCGTTGAGGACTTCAATTCCTTACCAGTTGAAATAACTATGTCATTGGTGATGGCACAAGGCATTCCGGTGGCAGGAAGACGGGGCATATTACTGGTGGCGAGCGCGATGTCCTGCGGGTCGCTGGAACAAACTGATCAATGGCATACAGCAGTACACCAGACATTGCGATGGAGCGAGGTTGACGTCAGAAACATCGAGAATCTCGTCCCAGTCAACAAGTCCCAAGAAATCGTTCATTCCGCTGAAATCAGCCTTACTGAAATCGTAGAAAACACTTTCAGAGGAATCACGGAAGCGATACAATAGTATTACCGTAAGTTTTAAAACTAATGGTGGATGATGCCGACAAATTTTAACTAGCGGTGCTGGTGCTCCAATAACTTTGTAATCCTCTCACAAATCGTCACTAACAAAGCAGGGATCAAGCATGTGACTATTCTCGTTTTGAACACCAGTCAGCTGCGGTTGAGCAGTACTATGGACGAATCCAGGTTGAAAAAAGAAGAAGACTCCGAGTGGTGCTAAATCTGACAGCTCTTATGTCCTTCCATCATCTTCTTCACTCGTACAACAAACCGCTTTTAATTAAAATTTAATTTGAATCTATTAGAAGCATTTTAAAATATTCGTTCTATACCTTAACGTGGAAGCTGTCAGATTTATCACCACTAGGTGTCTTCTTCTTTTTTCAACCTGGATTTGTCTATATGCATCAAGCAGTTCTCGTGATCACATGCCAATCGTAGATCGAGAAACGAAAGGAAACCAAAGATAGGAAAGTGCTGCCAAGAAATCGTGCCCATGTTGAAATCTCCGAGAATGATCGCCTTGTCCCTTGGATTCAACTGCGAAACGATCCAGTTCAACGTGTCAAGCTGCTTTTTGATCAGAATTGCGTCATTGACTCGGTCGAGAGGAAAGTAAATCACGTTAAAGCAGCCCATATTTGCTCCACCGATGAGCTATTGGGAGGATTGACCGAACGGGATTTGAATCTCAAATGAACAGCTAGCAGAGCACCGCCACCGATACTCTGGTTGCTGTTAGCAGGTGACCGATCTTGTCGATAAACGGTGTAGGAATCGTCAAAGAGTTAATTCGTTGTAGTATCCCCCGTGGGGGGGGGGGGTCATAGGAATTGCAGTTCCCGGCGTAACAGTTTGGCTCGTTATCTCAGATGGATGAGCGCTCGATTGATCAGCCACAGAGCGAGGCTGATGATAGTGGCTACTGTGGGGGCTTTGAAGTACATCGGTGCAAACGGGGTTGAGTTTAGCGTTTGGATTTTGATGAGATTAACTAATGCGATGGAGTCACCAAGGCATCCATTGCTAACGTCCCGTCGTCTGTTCGGGGAACTTTTGCAAGTCCCCAAAAATCCCGTTCAGATTAATGCTTATCAAACTCTTGAAAACAGTTTTCTTTCGGCCATTTGGAAGGATCCAACACAATATCCCCAAGATCTTTAATTTGAGAAGTACAAAAAATGTGTGTACCACCCGTTGCAGCTCGGAAACGAAGTCCTACAGCAATGGGCTCTCCTCTCTGTAAGAATTGATTAAGCTTAAATAACCACTGTTTTGTATGAAGGGCCAAAAACGGGTTGTGGGGATTGAAAAGCAACATCAATTATACGTATCCACAGGAAAACAAAGAATCTACTTCAAACAACAAGATTGAACAATTGGTGATAAGAGCAATCTAAAGCTTGATTCAAAGTAAATCTGGACGCACGGTTTAATACACCATAGCGTCCCTGGGGGTGGGAACAAAAACCGTGTGACGAAGTAATTGGTGAAAAGTTTCTCTCGATTGATCGGCGCATCTCGAAATTACGGATCATGGAATTTGAGAGAAGAAAATTAATTGTGCACAAACATCTAGAGAATCCTTCGTGGTCTGCCTAAAAAATAGCAAACGTGTTAAACTTCCCAAAGCCAACGGTGTATCTTGTAATCAAACGTTACAAGGATACTCTGAGTGTGAAAAGAGCACAGTAAATCTAACATAAAAGTGGCACTAGGGACAAAGAGCTGAGGACAAAGTGTTGTGATTACGTGAAAGGCAACCCAAGTGTCTTCAAACAGGATTTGGCAAAGAAATACGATTCAAACTTTTACACCGTGCGTAACATCCTTTCAAGAGAAGGATATAAGTCTTTTCGTGCCAGTAAACATCCGAATCGCTCCCTGAAACAAAATTTAGTGGCCAAAAGGCGAGCACGATTACTATGCGAGCGAGTTTTGACGAAATTAGCTGGCTGTACTTTAATGGATGACGAAACATATGTCAAAATGGATTATAAACAAATCCCCGGACGAAAATTTTATCTGGCAACTGTTCGTGATGATGCCCGTTCTAGGAATAAATTTGTTTTTACTGTTGCTCGGAAATTAATGATTTGGCAAGGAATTTGTAGTTGTGGCCTTAAAACCGGTAAAGAAGTGAAAAATGCACAACAGATGCGTTTAAAGTGGAAAAAGTTCGCCGGTATAGTGTCACCAGCGACTGTGCAGATCATGATGGCACCGATCACAAGTTAAGTGAGACAGTTCGTTTGAAACGGTAAAATGTAACAACTTGTTGCATATCGTTTTAAAGGTGAATAAATACCCTTCAGTTTGACGTTTTGTTCAATCGTATATGTTTTTTAGTTTTTGGGTTATGATCACTTGAATGCGTCCAAGTTTACTTTGAATGGGGCCTTAAACAATTTGCAAAAAATAAGGAAATAAAGGTCATTCCATATCAAGTGACCGAAGAAATGCATTGACCCTCTTCGATTCGAACCAAAATTGGCTGATATACTTGTTCTACGCAATTAATCAAAAACCCAAAGTGTTAGACCAATCGGTGAACCCCTCGGCCCATGGGCTGCCCCCATTTTTTTTTTAGATTTTTGAAAAATCTATATTTTGTTTATTGAATATCTCAATTGAATAAAAGAGCTACAAACGATATTCGATATTAAATTTAAAGGAAATTAAATCTGCTATCAAATAGATATTTTTAATATTTTTTAAAGTATTGCCAACATTGTTATTTTTGTGGACATTGCGTTTTTCTCAAAATACCCCCACTTTTTTTGAATTCTTATGGCTCCAATGTTTTCAGCAGACTTTTTTACAGAAGAAACACTTATCGAGAAAAAACTATTTGCTCCGTCAAGGAGATATTGATTTTTAAACATTTCATGTTTTAAATTCAATGAATTAAAATTAAAAAATATTTTAAATATAGTCAAAGTGTTTTCTGAAAATGGGTCTAATAACAACCACAATAGGTGATTGTGCTAGAAATTATTTATAGACAGATTCCAATTTGAATTTCGTAGGTGCATACCAATGGGAATAGACTATTAGAGAAAAATCTTCAGTGTTGCCATCTTACCTTTTTATTTGTGATTATTTTTCAAAACAGATATTCATGCTAAGATTCATTTTTTTGTCAATCGTATCATCAAGCTATCTCTCTAAAAAAAAATCTATTTGTTTTAATCTTTTCTTCTTTAGCTGCATCAGGTTAAAAAAACGTACGAACTTACGGTACGAGTTTTGCCGGGTCAGCTAGTTATAGATAAAAGTGCAATTTTATATTTCACATCTAATTAACAAATTCCACTATAAATAAAATATATACAAAATTTGTTTTCATGCTGCGTTTTGCCTGTGCAGTACGTGTTGAATTTTGAAGGTCTTTCAAATTCAGATTAAAAATGGTACCCGTTTCTGAGCTCGCAATACTCTTCATAAGAACAGTGGCATCGGCTGTTGGAGCTGCCGAATGCATTCCGCGGATTCCATGAATGGGTTGAGCATTAGGAAATCTGACTCCCAAATGTTCTTTTTGCTTCTTGCACTGCCGTTATGAAACAAACTTTACATTCAAGTTGCAATTACAGCGTGCCCAATCATACAACTCTTTTGGAGTTTGTATGGTAGTTCCTTGAAGACTAGCTCTCGTCGCCAATCGCTTTAGAGTTCCACCTACTCCATCGCTTGGACCTTTACCTATAAAAAAGTGCAATTCAGCTGGAACGCCAAAGTCTTCTCGATAGTATAGTAAATTCAAGATGTTAAACCTGTTTTTGTACTATGAACCGGAATTCTATTAATTTCTTCTGCGCCAGCGTAAAAGGTTGCTGTGTTGTGTGCAGTAAATGGATGAACGGTTGCGAGAATTGTTGTAGTGGACCCCTTGTACAATATACTGAAAAGCAAATGAGAAGTTTGCGTTAGTGTTAGCGTTAATAAAATACTCTTTGTAAATTTTATATTAATGTCAATCACTTTCTTTTTGAAACTCTTAATCAGACTTCTTTAGATCTAATGCTGGGAGTGAACATTAAGGAGTGTATCGAAAAGTAGTTATAAACATTCGATGCGTTATTACGCATAAACTACTGTATATATTTTTAGCGTGTAAGCGCCATTTGCTTTGTTTACATGTCAAAAATGATTATTCGGTTCATTCATTTCCGTTGATAAAGTTGTATTCAAAATGTCGCGAATTGAATTTGAGACTAAAAGAAAATTCTGCACACTTGGTGCACCGAAAAGGTGTTACTTACAACCAGATTGCGAAAAGAGTAAATGTTCACCCGTCAAGTGTAAAACGCATCATCGAAAAGTTTGGTAAGGAGTGCTCCCTCAAGGATTTACCAAGAAGTGGCCGGAAACCCGGCTCCAGCAACCCCGATTTGGACCAAAAGTTGTGGATTATATTCAACGGAACAAATCTGCCTCTACCTCGCGATCTAGCCAAGAAGTTCAGGACCAGCATCGGAATGATTCAACGAATCAAGCGCAGGAATGACTTGAAGACGTACAAAAAGCAGAAAGTGCCCAAACAAACTCCGGAACAAAAGTCTCGTGCCAAAACCAGGGCTCGAAAGCTGTACAGCTGCATTTTGGACAATGTCGACCAGTGCATTTTGATGGATGACGAAACATACGTTAAAGAAGATTCAAGAAGGCTACCGGGGCCGCAGTTTTATACTAAATCTGTTGAGGAACGTGTGCCAACCGCAGACTACGACTGTTGCGATGGAGAAATTCGGTCAGAAGGTGCTCATTTGGCAAGCTATTTGCACATGTGGCTTGCGTTCTTCAATTTTCTATACAAAAGGAACTATAAATGCTGAGATTTATCAAAAGGAATGTTTGAAGAACAGGTTGCTACCATTGTATAGAAAGCACCAGTCCCCTCCTCTCTTCTGGCCAGATTTGGCATCGGCACATTACGCCAAATCCACTCTACAGTGGCTGACGGAGAATAACATCAAGTTCGTAGAAAAAGACATCAACCCACCAAACTGGCCCCAGTTGCGACCGATCGAACGCTATTGGGCAATAGTCAAGCGTATATTTAAGAAGGATGGTACAGTGTCCCAAAACATGACCGATTTTAAGAAAAATTGGGCAGCGGCATCCAGGAAGTGCACAAAGGTCACTGTGCAGAATTTGATGGCAGGTGTCAAATCAAAGGTACGGGCATTCTACAGAAATGAACATGATGACTAGTTTTTCCGTTTGGATCTTTTGTAAACATGTTAAGCTATAATAAACTGAAATAGTATGTTAATTTTAACCATGATTTCATGCCTATTTTATTATTTGGAAGTTTATAACTACTTTTCGATACACTCCTTATTTCAAGTTTGCAAATGTTAGAAAAGCATATTTGTCACTATCTTTAGTCACATCTATCTTTACAGTAGCTGGGAAGAGAAGGAGGAGGAGATGTAATACCTGAAAAACAAATGAAAAGTTTTCCAAAAAGTCGGCCACAAACAGAACTTCTCCTTCGGTCAACTTGTCCCGAGTGAACTGGTAGAACTCTTCCTCAATCGAATTATCCTCAATCGAATTATCCTCAAAATATGACCAAATGAAATTCCTAATTTGATCCATATTGCCACAAGCTGCAATAGTACACTTGTTCAAGAAGCACAGCTCCGTAGGTGGATTGCACAGGCTTTGCTTCAGCACATCTCTGTACGAATTAAAGGCTGTTTTACTTTCCCGTTCCGGTTCGATTTGATTGAACTTAGCACCTAAAAATTTAAGTTTAAAATTCTGGTGAATCACACAAACGCAAAATTTGTGAGTCCAGCAGCTCCTGCTAGAACACACTCTGGTGGGCACAGCTCAGCAAACTTCAAAAATCCGATAATAATATCAGGAAACTTTTCTTTGAAGAATCGGTATGTTTCGCTAAGGTTCGCCAGCACTATTTGCATTTGCTTGAGAATACAAGATGTTCCCTCCCGAACACTTTTTTCATTCCTTCTTACCAGCCAGTTCTTTACTCACGTCACGGTAAAACGCTTTTACTTTCTGCACTATGTCTTCCGAAACACGATGGCCTTTCTTGGGGTTAGAGGAACAGATAATTTCTTTCTTAGTTCGCTGAAAAAAAATTATCTTCGATCAACAGAACTACTTGCTTTGAATTTTCTGCACAGTCCACGATTTCGGAAGGACCGATACAATTTGAATTTTCGCGCTTGCTTTCGTACACATAAGAACTTTTCCTTCAGCTGTTTTATCATTTCATCTCCATCTGTTTCAATGAATGCATTCTAGAAAGCGTATTTTGGCTGAAAAATGCATCAAACGACGGTTTCAATGTTTTTGAGGCTTTGGAGTATTTATTATTAGTATACTTTTTTGAACGTTTTACTTTCGTTCTACTAACAGGTGATTGGTCTTCAGTATTGTCATCGACATCTTGAATCTCTGATTAAAAAAGGAAACAGCGTAAAGCAAGGTGCAAATAAGACATCGATTATCATTAGAATAGAATCTTACCACGAGTATCCAAACCTTCCAATTCTCCAGCTGAATGAATAATCTCCACATAATCTAAAATAATAAATTTATCAATTGTCATTGATCCCCGCGATGAGAAGTGCAAACATGACCGATGTTGATTTCCAACGGCACATTTTCTTTTTAAGCACAGTCCTATTGAACACTCCATGTTATCACTAACGACTGAACAACTAAACAGAGTTTATTTTGATCTCACACGATGTTTATAAACAAACTTGTAAATTATCATGTAGGCCATGAAAAACTGCTATTATTTGAAAAATTTAAGCGGTGCTTTTCTGTTAGATCTGCCATGATGAAGTATAACAGACTCTATCAGAGTGGTTGAATAAATAAATATTGAAAACATGAAATCTTTAAAAATCAATATCTCCATGACGGAGAAAATTGTTTTTTTCTCGATAAGTGTTTCTTATGTAAAAAAGTCTGCTGACCACATTGGAGCCATAAAAATTGGAAAAAGTGGGGGCATTTTGAGAACCATTTCAACCACAAAAATAACAATGTTGGCAACACTGTAAACAATATTAAAAATACTTATTTGGTAGCAAATTTAATTTCCTTTAAGAAGAGTATCTAACATTGGTTGTAGCTCTTTTATTCAAAAAGATATTCAATAAACGGAGTATAGACTTTCCCAAAATCTTTAAAGAAAATGGGGGCAGCCCATGGGCTGAGGGGTTAACCTATTGGTCTAAAACTTTGGATTTTTGATTATTATCCTAGAACTATTATATCTGTCAATTTTGGTTCGAATCGAAGAGGGTCGATGCATTTCTCCGGTCTGGAATGACCCATAAGCCAGATAACGCCTGAATCTAGTTTGTTATATAGAAGATAGCGAGCATTGTTGTATGACGCATGCAAGTTTGAGTTTTCAGAACAACAAAAACATTACTGTAATTTGCAAAACAAGAGTAAAAACTGTAAGCATTTATTCCTCGCATGCCAAGTCGAGTTCGGATGTCAACGTGATCAGATTCAGTCGACTTCTGTAATGTGTATTTTGCTCGACTCGATTATGACAAGTGTTGAGTCAAGTTGCTCGAGTCGTCTTCTACAATTGACCCCTGTGTTTCTAGTTGAACAGTTATTTGAATTCAAGCTTGAAGTCAACTTGATTCCAAAAAACGTTGATTTATTTTAAGATTAAGATCAAAGCACATACTGCATCAAATGTCATCGAGAGTTGACACACTTTGCAACTCAAGTTGGACAACATTTATGATAGGTATCGCACATTATAAGCAACATTATCAAGCTCATCTTACTCACCAGAAACACCCTTCTACTTAATTTGTTTAAAGCCATTGGCCAGTTTCCTCACTTGCACACCTTCCCGCTTCAAATCTTCCTCAACACAAGATCGATAACAATCTGCCCCGACGTCGACCAAACAAATTTATTCCCGACTTTTTCACGTCTTCAGCCAATCAAGCGATCGTAAAACCCCGTGCTTAGTAGTTCAAACACGAAGTTCAACCGCGCACATCCTCATTTGCAGCCGATGAAGCGATGAACTTTAGCGATGTTAAGTGAGCAAATTTTTCACTAATAGCTCTACGAATAGCTGTACTTGGCCCTCCCCTCGGCAAATTCACTAAGTGACTTTATCGAAGGAGTTGCACCGCCGAACCGAACCAGCATGAAATCAATTATCATACACACCGGCACTGTTGTCTGAGCCTCAGCCTGAGGCTTCTCACCGGCAACTCAGTTTTCATAATTCTTCGCTAGTTTGCTAAATGCTTGTAATAAAATTATAGTTACCGATCCATCTAGGTCAGCAACAACGAACTTCGCGCCACCTTCATCGCCGCATCATCGCCGTTCGTTCGGTTTGTACATTTTCGACCGCAGAGGAGGATAGGTATCAGTTTACAGCCATGTCCGCTCACGATCGCCGATGACTCCAATGGACCCTACTAATCGAGATCGTGAAGGGAGGAGGGGGGAGCGTCACGCAAAGGGAAAATAAGTCGTAATGAATTACAACTATGTAGTGAAAATGACAGCCTTGCCGAAGGAACACACTTGTCGTGGTTCGACGAGAAGAAGTAGAAGCATCCGAAGGTGATGATCGAATAAAAAGATGCACCGCCTCCCGATGGCCTGATGGCCTGATGGCTGGCCACGGTGTGGTGTCACTGGCCTTCACACAGATATCTAAATGGTGAGGCTGTGTGTGATTTACCCTCCATCGATGATGGCGAGGGCGATCCGATCCGGTCAGGTCAACAACGGCGACAACGGCCGATGTGGACTTTGCAATCGATTGATTCGAGCAGGAAAATGTCGAAATCAGCTGTCTGATCCGGTCCCGCTGCCGTTGTGGGTGTTGTGGGAGGAGACAGATACCTGTATTTGATGGCATGCTCGGGTGAGCGATCGGTTGATGGCTTATTGAACGCAGATTCTTCCGAAGGACGGCAATCCTCTATTGGGAAACGAAGCTGCCGTTGTCTGGTTTGACATTCAAAGTCTCATTGTGCAAGAGCGGAGATAATTTGGGAGATTTTTGTGCGTTTTCATTGTTAAATGTCAGTAAACATTTCCGGAAATTTATCGTCCTTCATATGTAATTTTTCATTTGCTTGCACAACCCAGAAAACAGCAATTTTTCGATTATTTTTCAGGGCTCCTCGCTTACGAGCATCGAAGTCTTTTGTGACGCCTTTCCCGAAAAGGCCGAAAAGAAAGCAGCAAAAAATCGCAAACAAAAATAACCTTTCAGAAGCCAACGGATGGCCGGCAACGGATGCCATCGGCACAGTGGATGAGTGATGGTGGTGACATTAACATATTTCGACGGGTTCAATTACCGTATCGGTCGAGGAGTGGCGTGGCTATTAAGCAGCCGAGGGCTTAGTCCTTTGCCGGAGCGATATTTAAGAGGGTTGGGGATTTTCAGCGCTTTTTGCGTGTCACGATCCATGGTAATTTATTTTCGTTGGTTGCGTTTTGGTGATGATGCTGGTGGCTGATAGCTGAGACTGATGTTCGAAAAATTCCAGATGAAATGCACATATTGTCAAACTGTGCAAAATGAAGTTCAAGAGGGTTGTCTTGTTGGGAAATTTTGTACGGGTTTCTTCATATGCCATTTGACAGCAAAATAAGATTATGTTATCGTTCTTTTACCCATATACATACAGTATACAGGTAAATTCTTTCTGCCAGCCAGTGCATTGATTTTTAAATAAATGACAAGCTCAATCACGTTGAAAAGAGGTATGTTAGACAAATCTTAATCTTGAAAGATTTCCTAAGCCAGTTTTGGATGTTTCTCCTTATCTGTTAAGTACTGATTTGTGATATTTTTTCCTCAAATTTCCAGTGCGCAGTATCTTTCCATGTGAATGGTGTTTTGAGGGATCCTTCATTTAGCTCGTGGCCAATGGTGTTTCCTGAGGCTAAATATATTTTTTCGTCTTGACCATCCAGCCTCTGGTAATGCATAGTATTGATATTTCCACACCTTTTGGCGCGAACAACGATTAGGAATAATCAGTGTGTCTAATATTCAATTGCTGTACCTAAAAACATACGAAAACTATGACGAGTGATAAACCTGTTATTCTTTCACTCTGCAACAATTATATGTTGCAACTTGAATGTATAACAACAAAACACGAAGGAAAACAGCAAAATGTTGTATCGATGATGGGAAAGGGACAAGTTGCTTTGAGAAAATATTGTGACTCGCACACAGGTAGCAATGTCCTTGTGTTCATGTAACAGCGATAAAAAAACGTTTTGTCATTATTGCAACGCACTACCGATAGCAACATTGCTTTATCAGCAACATGAACAAAAGGGACAATCAGTTATTGCTGTCAAACGAAGTACTGATCTGAGCAATTATTAAATTTGTTGTCGATGGATTACACCCTGCAGAAAATGCCTGTATAAACTCACATACTGAACGAACACGAGCACTATCTTCGGCAAACTTGTTGAAAATTGACTATTCTATCAGGGAAAAATAAAAAATATTTGCGTTAAGCCCGATTTTGAACCTAGATGATGATGATGATGAGATACTACCATCTATTGTAGCAAGGTAACTTTCCATAGCAGTGGAATAATCTGAAAAACGATTTGATCAGGATTCTACTGTTGTTTGTGATCTTCAAGCTCCTGTATGAAGGGCCAAAAACGTTTGGGCGGGCCCGTAAGCAGAGACACTTACGCGAAACCCGCGAATAAAGGGAAGAGAATCTCCTTCCAAAAGCAAGTTCACACATACAGCATTAGAGTCGAGCCCTCGATTGACAGAATAAACCCAATAGATGGGGTCGAAGAGCCCGCCCTCGTTCCACGAGAATGTTAACAATAGGGAGGAGGCAGTCCCATGCTCCCTATCCAAATCGTTTCACTTGGGTGCCCTGATGGTCCCTCCCTTTTCCCGTTATATATTATGTCGATATGATGATATTCAGTATATTTTGTAATGGTGTAATGTTGATTGCTTACCTTGTGTTAGAAAATTTGTCTGAAAGTAAAATTGGTTAGGGTTTATACCGTTCTTTATTGCTCTATGTTGTCTCGATGTTACTGCATTTGAAGAGTTGACTTTAGGATGACGATATGATATTGCTCGTGTTCATAGAATAGGGAAGAGAATAGAAAGGAAAAGGGATTAGTGATTGGTAACACGCTATGCGCATGTGAGATTTTCATGGTGATATTCTCACAACGGCCGTTCAGAATGGTTCGACGGATACATATGAGAGATCATTCCCGTTGAGTTTTCGCTCGTTTACTCAATTCCATCATAATTGGTTATAGAATACAAGAAACGTTTTGCAACGTGCTTCATTTGGGAATAACAGGGCAATGATCCTCCATCGCATCTTCAAGTGATCATTACAAGCTGTCCATTTGGTTCAGGCACTTTTGAACGTTGATGGGGCAGCCGATTCACACATGAAATCTGCCGCGACCGACTCGACAGAACGCGCCCATACCCCTTTCTGAACCGAAGGGCAGGGAGCCCGATTTTGAACCTAGACCACCCTAAACACGAAGAAGTTCGTAAGTACAGTTGTAACGGTAGCTTTTTCGATTATGTATGGTTACGACCTTTTCAACCGCATTCATTAAGAATCAATTTCAGAACTTAGGATCTATAGTTGAAACTGTAGCTGTTTCGGCAATACAAAGTTACGACATGTATTCTATTATGTTCACTAATACTTTTGGAAGGTCAACAGACATTTTGAGAAAATCTGGGATATTCTAGATCATCCAAACTGTTTTTGAGTCATACCTTAGGATCTATAGTTGCTCAAATTAGAGATATATAGTCAATAAAGTAATTTGAATCTTTTGAAAGGTCATCAAAGGTACTATGAGATAATCAGGGATGCTCGAGATGACTTAAACTTAGGATCTACAATTGTAACGGTAGCTTTTTCAGCTATATTATTTTATGATATGTATTCAAACATGTTCATTTAGTCTTCTGCAAAAAACAACAAACAGTCCTGGAGCTCAAAACTTGGGATGTACAGTTTGTAACTATAGTTTTTAGGCTAGACAAGTTTTAGATATGTATTGAACCATGTCCAATGGATCTTCTGGAAGGTTAACCGATATTATGATGAAATCTGCGATGTTCTGAGTCATACCAGACTGTTCATCAGTTCATAACTTAGGATCTACAATTGAAACTGTAGCTTTTTCTGATGTCCAAAGTATTCAGATGTATAATATGTATTCAACTATGTTCGTCAGCAGATATTAGGAAATTATCTGGGATGTTCTATATCAGCCATACCGTTCTGGAGGTCAAAAATTAGGATCTGGAATTTCAACTGTAGCTTTTCAGGCTACACAAATTTACGATATGTATTCAACCATGCTCACTGGATCTTCGGGTAGGGTTCTAGGTCATCCAAATATTATGCGAGTTCAGAACTTAGAATCTTTAATTGGTCGGAGTTGCACCAAGCGACATATGCGTCATTCCTCGTTACTGGTCCGATACAGTCCTTACCGAATATTTTTGTCGGTGCATTATGGAGATGGATCACTTGAATTGGTTATTTGTTACCAATTTCAAGAACCACTGATCTGGTCCATCTTCAAATTTAAAAGATCTGTTTGAATATGTCGGGCAAAACTGATGATTTTCGATAGGCGCTTGGTGCGATTTGACAGGTCCCCGACCAAGTGTAACTGAAAGCTACAAGGCTTATTTAAAATGACCTAGATTATCCCATAACATCTGCTGACTTTCCAGAAGGTTCAATGTACATGGTTGAATACATATCACAACTTTGTATAGTCAAAAAATCTAAAGATACAATGGTAGATTCTAGGTTTTTACTCAAAAAAGTTTGGATGAACTAGAACACCTCAAATTTTCTTATATTGCCGGTTGAACTCCCAAAATATTCGCAAACGATGGTTGATTACATATCCTAACTTTGTGTTATCTAAAATATACTATTACAACTTTTGATACTGTTTTGACATTCTCACAGTCACCACTTCTTCACCTTAAGTGCGTTTTATTTACCACGAGGCGATTTGATTTTCGGGAATCTCCTTCCCCGACTTTAGCACATTGTAACACTCCGGGTGAGAGTTCTTGGTGTTTCGCAAACAGTTGGTCAACCCAAATGTTTTCTGGACTGAATTGAAATTGTGACCCAGGCTACAACTCAGACCCCGTTCCCGGAACGCAGTCCGTTTCGAATTTTTTGGGACAGATTTTCTTAGCCCTCTTTAACAAACGATGAATCCATTTGTTCAAAACAACACAACGTAACAAAATGCATAGAGAAAATGCCACAAATGTACAAAGAAAGTCATACTAAAACTCAAACTTACTGATCGCTCGAATATTGACAGTTCATTACTAGTCAGGATAACGAAAGCTTTGATGAAGCGTACGCAATCAGTAGAGGCATTCAGACGTAGACGGCCACTTAGATCGATTCAAAATTATGTCAAGTTCGGCTAAGAAGAGCAAAAAGTGAAATTATATTTACTCAAAGTATTGAACAATTTCACGCAGTCCATTCGTAACTCTACTCTCTTCGCTGAATTGAACTTGAATCAATTTTGAATCAATATCAGTAGTCGTATATCCTATAAAAAAGGCAGAAAGAAAGAGGGATAAAACCAAACATTGTCTCTTTCCGGTAAATGCAACATGTGACATGATTGAATGTATTTTAGTTGCATACAAAGCAATATACATATAACGCTATGTCTCTTTCCTCAATAACAGTCGGATGTTGTGAAACATTTTAGTCATGACTCTTCTGTCCTGCAATTTATCATTATTGTGTTGAGTATGCCACAATGATACATAATTTTTCTCCCAACATTTAAAAGTTAGGACAATGTCTTTATCATTCATGCATTTGCGAGTTTGGATTCACTGGGAATAATACGTTGAATCTTGAAAATTGAATTACGTTGAAAATTATATAAAACTAGCTGAACTCATTGAAAATGATGCTACGCCAGCAACTGTGTGTGTGTGTGTGTGTGTGTGTGTGTGTGTGTGTGTGTGTGTGTGTGTGTGTGTGTGTGTGTGTGTGTGTGCGCGCGTGTACAATCCAACTCCCACTGCCCGGCAGTGCTTTTATGGAAGAAAAATGTCTGCAGCTATCATGCTTTTATTCTAATCACAAACTGTAGACATTTTTAGCCGGGTGTTGAAAGGTGATAGCTCTGTTGAGATCCAGTGACCCATTTCAGAATGCTCGGTTACTCACGTTCATTCCGAGGTCACTTTCACTTACAACAAGCCCTGCATAAACACAATACTTATATCAATTGGATATTTGTACTATATTTACACTTCCATTATCGCAACTTGTTCTGTTACGATCATGTGCACGTATTTAGTAGTATGTAATTCGTATTTATTTATAATTGCTTGGATCTCACCAGTAATGTTTGATGTTTCCTTGCTGATCTTGCTCCTTCTGTTCCACTTTTAGTAACTTTTATTTTTCTTCTTGTTTTCGTAATATTACCTTAAATGATTAAAATTATTTAAACCAAATGATATGAGTAGGCACTTCATAAATTAGTTTTTCTATTGGTGCTGTTTGGGTTTCAGTCATAGAATTGTAGTGATGTTTCATGTGCCCAATGGCATTGTTTCATGTTATGACACATTTTTTCTTTTATTTCCTACTCTATTTATTATTAATCGTGTCAACGTTAATATTATTTTCTTTTGCAATCAACTTGTTTCCTAAGTTTTCATCTTTTAGTTTTCGCTTTTTAGTCTGTTTATCCTGATTCGTATTCTTCTTCACTACAAATTATTTTATAAATATCCTACGCCTGTTTGTTTAATATATCTTTATCATTCACAATTCTTCTCCATTCCTCTTCGTTTATATTTGGTGGCTTGTTTTTTGTCTTCTTAATTGAACCGTACTATTTTTTGCAGGTCTATCTATTTTCTTACTGTTACACCCTAGTCTTTTTAGATATTTTTGGTGGGTCTTTCTCTGTAAAGGGCGAGACACGAAATTATTGCGACACATTCAACAGGGCATAACCTTTTTACCATTAGGTTAAAATCAACCAAATTTTGCACATTCTCATTGATGTGTATTGTTTACATGCTGTCAAACTCGAAGTCGTGTTTTTGATTCAACGAAAATGGAAGTGAACCAACGCGAGTCGAGAGAACAAATTCTTTCCAAACACCTGGAATTTCCTGACCTGTCGCACCGGCAGTTGGGAAAAATGTTGAACATTCACCATTCAACCGTCTCCAGAGTGTTGATGCGGTTCCAGGAGCGGTTGACGTTGGACCACGGCAAAGGAGCTGGAAGAAAACCAGGACCGGAGAACAAAAGACGGAGGGAAAGGTGAAGCGGATGATTAAAGCAAATCCCAACGTCTCAAGCCGTGATTTGGCTGAAAAGATCGGCATGTCGCAGAGCTACGTCAGAATGCTAAGAAGAGAGCTGGACTACATACATACAAGGTACAGAACTTCCCAAACCGCGATGAGGCAGCAACAATCGACGGCTGAAACTCGGGCACGGAAGCTCTACGAGAAGATGCTGACAAAATATGGCTGCTGTGTGATGGACGACGAAACGTATATAAAAGCCGATTTTAAGTAAATTCCGGGGTTGGAGTTTTCCACCGGCAAGAGCAAGTTCTATGTGGACGACAAATTTAAGAAGAAGAAAATGTCGAAGTTTGCCTCCAAATATCTCATTTGGCAGGCCATCTGCTCTTGCGGACTGAGGAGTGAGCCTTTCGTGACAAAGGGCACAGTAAATGGCGAGATCTACAAATCTGAGTGCCTCGAGAAGCGCCTTTTGCCGTTCTTGCAGCAGCAACGAACCTCCGCTATTTTGGCCAGATTTGGCATCATTCCACTATTCTAAAAGTGTCCTGGAGTGGTATGAGGCCAATTCTGTCCAATTTGTTCCAAAGGACATGAATCCGCCAAACTGTCCGGAGCTGCGCCCGGTGGAGCAGTACTGGGCAATGATGAAGCGGGAACTTCGGAAGAGCAAGAAGACAGTCAAAGACGAGAAGGACATGTTAAGAAAATGGAAAAAAAACTGAGAAACTGGTACCGGATGACACTGTAAAGACTTTGATGGAGGGCATCAAGCGAAAATGCGTTCAATTTTACCTCAAGGCTCCATCGATTAACTTTTCTTTTGATTTTTGAAGTAAATATATGTATAAAACTACCCTAAAATTTTGGTTTGATTCTAAACATTATAAGAAAATTGGCATGACATTTTCGGTGTCGCAATAATTTCGTGTTCGCCCTTTATTTGTTTGATTAGTTCTTGATTACTCCTCGAGTTATGCAGAAATTTGTGTTTTAATTGTGTAGACTTGCCCCTTCCTAAGGGTAAGGTCTTGAATAATCATAAAAACCTTCTCCATTCCCAGAAACCCTGCATACAAGTTCTCACGACCAATCGTAGTTTTTCGGGTATATAAGGATCATACAGACAGACAGAATTTCGTTATTATATTTATATATATACTAGAAATGCTCTCTCCATGATTTTATATCTTCAAAAGCACTCCTCAATTACTTCCATGCAACCCTGGTTAATACCAAAAAAAAATAAGAAGATGAACAGGAACCACACAGTCTTCAGTAGATATCGAAGGAAAAAGAAAATTAGATAGTGGTACACAGAAAAAATATTCAACATGCGCGTACAATTTCCCATCGTTTAATCCAAGCCACAGGAAGGCATGGCAACAACGAAATTGTTTGCAATATTCCATGCGCCATACAACAATGTTTGCAATCTTTCATACAACAGCGCTAGGTTTAGGCGTTATATGGCTTAAATTAACATGAAATATCCCATTATTTTCTGCCTAAATTTAGCATTCCCTCCATATGTGCATTAGATAACGCAGAAAATTCAATGTTTCTTTTTATCTGTGGGAAATAGTGAACATGTTCCTCTGTGCCAAAAGTATGGCAAATCAGGTGACCAAATATCGTATATCTTACAGAAAAAGTCTAAGTTACACAGAAAAAATAATAAACTTTACACAGACGCGTAAAATTTCCTCTCGGTTGAATCATACCTTACCAATCAGGCCAAGAACCGGGTCGGTCTCTGCTGTAAAAGAAATTGTCTCCGTTCGATTCGGTTCGTGGTTGCACATCGCCAGCCTTGCAGTCTGCAGAGGGTTCAAGTCGTCTTCTCGATCGTCTTTCTCCTGTGCACGTCGGATCGTTACCGAGATTCATGTTTACAGGGCTGTCGTTCGACATTCTTACGATATGTCCAGCCCACCGTAGTCAACCGATTTTAGCGGTGTTAGAGATGAAGGGGTATCCTAGTAACTGGTGCAATTCGTGGATTATCCGCCTCCTTTACGTTTCATCTTCCATCTGCATTTCACCGTAGTTTCCACGCAACATTATCGGTGGACACCAATGAACTCTGATTCATGAATATGTC
>JASCZW010007332.1:0-69144 GCA_034211315.2 Aedes japonicus
TACAGTTTTTGAAATTTTGGTATTTACACCAAAAATTTTGAATTTTTTGAAAATCTGCCACATGGTTACTTTTTGCCCAAACAAACCGTGTAAAAAAGACCTTAGTGTACTTTAATTGCCACAAACATCGTTTCCTGCCTTAAGGTTTTCAGTGGCCCGAAATTGTATGTCACTGCAGTGGGTTGACATGGACACCGGCACCGGTCTTGCAAGTCTTTCATACCACAACCGGGACTGTGGCCGGTTGGCAGATCTGTCGAACCACCAGCTGTAGTTTCTAGTGCTGGGCTTACTGAAATAATTTCAGTTCGTCTGGCGTCCTATATACTAGCGTTGATAGCATTGACCATAACGTAGAGGCAGCACGAAAATGCAGCACGAAGCATAATTTTTAGAGGGGACGGGTTAAGCGAATCAATTTTGCAGATGGGAGTGTGGCTGTGCTGTATGGCGTATGGAATGAAACTTAAGAAACAAAAAGGGAAAGACACTTGAACCATTCTTTACTCGTTTTGAGGACCCGAGAGGCTTACGTTACAACCTGCTCATAATCGGATTTTAAGTAACACAGTTACAAACATCAATATGAAACCAGCAATTTGAAATTGGTTCTTTGTTGTAGAACCCCTAGGTCCAAAGTACACCTTGCAGTTACTCTTGAACTTTTCGGTACCTCTCCGTAGACCCAAATCATTAAGCAGGATCGAGCTTGGGACCGATGTGCTGTACTTCATGAGTCAAAATTATACCGATTTTAGTCTTGATACCCCGTTGCTAATGTAGCGTTCAAAGCCTTTCACTTTAGCGTAACGTTCTCATTTTTTCAAAATTTAAAATGACACCTTAAAAAGTGCCTTGCTCGTTCGTAGAAAAGTTTAAAAATGTGAAATAAATGGTGGTTGTTTGACATACAGTATTCTCCGTGTACATATGTTTGCATCTTCTAGGTGGTATTGAAAACCGCTCGAAATACTACCTTTATCCATGTTCGATCACCACCATGTGGCGCTCTCAGTCACCCGATTGAGTTTCTTTTTTCAGGTTGCCGCATCTGTCATTGACACCTTACGAAGCTTGATAGCTTGGCATTAGTCAAAGTTACGGTTTTGTACAATTTTGAAATGAAACAACGAGAGGTTTGGATTAAATTTTGCGTTAAAAGGGTTTAAATGGTGTGACGACATCACCAAATGTTAGAAAGATATTTCGGCGACGGTGACTTCTGGAAAACAGTCATTTATCAGAGTGGCACGAACGTTTCAGAAGTGACCGTTAGTCCTTTACGACGCAGAAGGGCAGCGCCATCAAAAACGCAAAAACATTAACCAAATCGAGGATTATTTAAGGATTTGGGCCTCAGACGTAATTAGCAAAGGTGGTGGTGAAAGACCTGAATGTCATGCAAAAATAGGACTGCATAAACGTCGTAAAGGACATGATTAGCAAAGCGAATCGTCTCCTAACTTGGGTTTAAAGTGTACGCTAAACAATGAGTTTCAACCACCAAACGAGTGAATGGCTTGACCACGAAATGGTAGGATGGACTAACCTAGAAGTTGGAATTATCTCACTACGCGGCGCTAGTGTGCATGTAAACACTTTTAACACAGATCTCGAGATCCTTGACAAATAGCAAGTTGTCGTCTTTGACAAAGATGTTAGTTGAATGAGGCCTTTAGGATGGTGTTAACATTAATTCTAGAATAGAACTCGTCCGCTACGTGGAACTAGTATACATGTTACATGTATACATGTGCTGTTTATTAATTATTGGCTTCAGCCGCTCCTTCTCCTCAACGATCTTCAGTAGTGGGCCGCCGCCAGACCCGTAGAACACCGTGTCTTGCCCTTATGGGTATTTCTTGATGAACGACGCAACCTCCATGAGCATTTCGTACTATAATTTTTCCGTCCACGGCCAGTCAGGAGCAAAGAAGAACGACTTTGACATCCTTCTCGCTGATTGTCAGCCACAGCAGCACCTTCTTGAGAACTGGTGTGTGAAATGAACTTCACCTCGGAGCTCACATCCTTCGTGATAAATACGAAAGTGCCCTGCCAGTCGTTTCCGTCCGGGATGAGATAGGTCTCGTCGACCATCGCATTCAGCCGCTGCCGCTGCGTTATCGCCTGCAGCTCCGAAACCGGTGTGGACGCTGGTTTCCGCTTCTGACATGTATGGTTCGCTTTCGCCAGGTACTTTTTCACTGTTTGGCCGGTTGAACCGACCTCCTGGCCAAGCGCACGCAGCGATGTAGCCACTTTTCACCTCAGTCTTCCTCTTCAGCATCCTTTGGGTTTCTTGTCACTCAGAGTCGTCGGCCGTCCGGAATCGGGCTTTCTTTCGATGCTCTCAATGTTCTATAATAGTGCCAAGATGTTTAGCCAGATGCCGGCACGAGCGTATCCGGCGTCCACAAAGTGTTTTTGCCATCGCGGTTAGAGTCCGACTGATAGAGCTGTCAAATTTTGTCTGCTGACTCTGGGACTGATGGGTCACTATGATTGATGCTGCATGTGTAGTTTCGGTGCGGGTGAAGGGTAAAGCCATGAAAAATCGGCCATTTTGTCCATTTTTTTTAAAAGCAAACGATTACCTGTTTTCTGAGACCTAGATCATGTATAAATTTACTGTGTTCAGGAAAGTTTGTTGAAAATTATGAGCTTCCAGACGCTCGACTCAACTAACTTTAATCTGGATCTCAAGATTATAGCCTTATAGCAAGATGGCATCTTCTAAAAAGATATTCGAGGTTCGGAGCTTTTTGAATGGTTTAAACATTAAGATCAGAACTCTTGCTTTCGCTACGTGAGCGCTACTGCTCATGTGAACTTTTTGTATTATCTGTTTCTGGATATCTAGATCATGTATGAATTCATTGTTTTCAGAAAATTTATCCGAGTGATCATGGTCTTCCAGACGGGCGACTTCATAGTTCAGAATTATTTCACTGCGTGGCGCTGGTCTGCCTGTAGAACTATGTGTAATGAATATTTAGAGATTGCCCCAATATGGATATTTTGGTACGTTCTTCTGACAACATTGGGTTGTCCTTCGGCGGAGTGCTTCACAAAATTCGGGAAGTCCTCAAGAAAACAACTTGGAGGTTTTCAGAGGGCTTCAGGGAAAGTTTTAGCAGAACTCTATGAAGGTCTGCAGAAAGTTGGTTCTACTTGAGCATTTCTATTTAAGCTGCGGTATCTGGGGTTGTCAAAATATATCAAAACTTCAAGTTTTGATGCCAATCTGTGAAAAAGGCAAAGGCAAATCGCATAATGTCAACATACGATATTCGGGTGTTTTGGGGCCCCGGAACTGGTAACGGAAGCTATGGGTCTCAAAACTTTTGTTTCGGATTTTGTCGATCAGTGTTATGTGCTCGCAGGTATTGTTTTGGTCCATGCAGGATTATCCAATCATAATGAAATTTTCACAAGTTTTCTAAAATTATGCACCTTAAATTTGGTACGAACAAAACAAAAATTGTTACCCTGCCCTTCGGTTCAGAATGCGGTATAAGCCTTCTGTAATCAAACGTGATGGAATTAACGAGTTGAAACTCATCGGGAATGATCTCTCATGTACATCCGTCGAACCATTCTGAACCGGCCGTTGTGAAAATATCATCATGAAAATCTTACATGCGCATTGCTTGTTACCAACTACTAATGCTTTATCTCCTTTCTCCTGTTCTCTTCCCTGTCCTATGACCACGAGCAATATCATATAACATCGTGCATAGGCTGTAAGACCAACATAGGCCTTTGCTTAACGTCAGATCTTCACCAGCAGAAACAACTAGACGCCACAGAGCAATAAGTAAAGAACGTTAACGCTTTCAGCCAAATTTTCTAACACAAGGTAAGTAATCATATGACCACTACAAAATATTCTAAACATCCATTACATAATATATAACGGGGAAAGGGAAGGACCATCTGAGCACCCAAGTGAAATGATTTGGATAAGGAGCATGGGACTGCCTCCTCCCTATTGTTATCATTTCGCGGAACGAGGGCGAGCTTTCCGACCCCATCTATTGAGTTTGTTCTGTCAATCGAGGACTCGATTCTAGTGCTGTGGGTGTGAACTTGCTTTCGGAAGGAGATTTTCTTCCCTATATTCGCGCGGGTTCGCGTAATTTCTCTGCGTTTTTGGCCCTTCATACAGGAGCTTGATGATCACAAACAACAGTAGAATCCTGATCAAATCGATTTTCATATTATTCCACTGCTATGGAAAGTTTCCTTGCTGCAATAGATGGTGTATTATCACATCACATCGAACTAACCAAGAGTATATGTAATACTGCTTGGTTACTATTATAAAACGGCGTAAAATACTGTTATCGTTCATATCTCCGTAACAGAAATATCCGAATAAAACAAATAATAGCGTTTTATTAGAATGTTGTAGCTTCCATTTGCTGCCAACAGAACTGAAATCGGTACACAAACGGGTACAGTTCGTCAGTACTGACTCGGAATGGAATATGAAACTCGGCCTCCGGGCCTCGGATAAAAAGAGTTTTCAAGCAATCTTAATATTAATTTTTCATATTGGAACGCGAGCGATGCATCCATATTTACAGTCGCTGTGCAGAGATGAACACATTTCAATTAGATATAATATTTTAGCATGCAACTATCTGCTGTGATCACATCTAATATTTCAACACGGTCCTGAAAAATGTCTACCACATTTAGACTCCTCCATCCTTTCCAATTTGCCTTAACGAACATGCCAGTCGACGGCCAGGCTCCCAGTTTTGATCAAACAACCGAATCAAATCCCATCGGAGTCCACAAGTTTCAATCCCGTAAACCGGGCGAGGAATCCATTATATCAATAGCCTCAACCACCACCATCGTTCCGCTCTGCCGCCCTCCTAGCCCAGCCCAATTGGGATTCGTTGTGCAGCACCGCCGTGTCGGAGAAAAAGGTGGCACCACATCCCGAAAAACCGTACGTATTTACTTAGCATAATTATTCCATTTCGTCACAAGTGGCGTCCAGCAATGGGGTGGGGTGGGGGGAGGTGGTGGGATCCATGTGGTGAATCGAAGCTCTATCCATCCATTCATTCATGTCCGAGCGTCACTCCGGTCGGTGGTGATTCCCGGAGTTCTGCAGCGTCAGTCGGATTGTCGGAGTTTGGCTTGAAAATGTAATCTAACGAGATTGGGTTGCCGGACGGGTTGCTTTCTCGGACCGAGTAGCGACGAAATGATCGGAAATTCAATTTATTATTTTAGAAGAACGACTCCGGACAACGCCACATGCAGTGAGGCGTGGGAATCATCATTCAGTGTTCCACCCACCTACAGTGCGGAAACTGATGGAATGGGCACCTTAAGGTGGATAGTTTTGTTCGAGATCTGAATCTGTATTCCGGCAAATAGGTGCTAGGAACGCTTAAAATCTTTGCAAGCATAGGGCAGCTCGAAGTTAATTGCCCGGAACAATTAGGTGTTAGGTTTAACGTAGGCGCTAATTGATAATCTGTTGAAATTTAATCGACCTCTTTGGCGCTAATCAGCCAAGCAAGCAAACCGTGTCCATTGAAACTTTTAAATCCTAGCAGAAAAATAAGCCCTTTCATTTTTTTTTTCTGTTTTCTAGTAATGCATTCGAATTTCATCATGATCCCACAGTTTTTTTTTCCTCACAAAAGGGATTTACATGAATTCACCCTACGTCATTAACCGCATGTTTGTGTGCTTCGAAATCCACTCGCAAAAGTGTTATTCCATGTTTTCAAATTGAAATCGATTCCATTCAACTGTATTTCTATTGATTCCCATGATAACCACTCACACACACACATCCAGCCATTCATCATTTATCTGTTATTCGAATCCGCGTTAATTACGACCACCAATTCGGTATGAATCCTTCCGTCCGCGGAGATATTCCATTCTTTCACTCCACAGGCCAACCTAACTCCGCCAAAAGCTTATCTCCCCGACTGAATAGCCCATTCCGGTTTCACACGGCTTATCTGGTAAATTTGTATCATTATTCACACACTCTCACACACACTCACACACACTCTCACACACACTCTCACAAACAACACCGCCATATGGTGGAACGAGCAGGAGATGATGGGCAAGAAAGCCAGCCTTTTGAACTGAGCAGCGAAAAACGACGACAACCGCGCGAACGCTTCGCCTCTTTCATCATTCGGAATTGAATGCCACCACAATGAAACCGAACTGAAACTGAAACTGAACTGAACTGATCTGGATGATGATACGAACCGTCACCTTGTGCGGTGGTGCCGCTGCTAATGAATGACCGACTCAAAGCCGCATTCATTTTCAAAACGTTTCCGCAATATTAGTCGCTGAATAGACGACCGCGCTTAGAGAGTCTATGGTCGAGTGTGCTTTCAGTGAACTCACTTCGGCATAATTACGGTGTAATTCCGATTTGTAAGAGATTAACTCTAAACGCAGCAGCCGACAAACCGCCGACGATGGCGTTGATGCTGGTCTGCAGAGCTGAATTCGCTTCAAAAGGATGACACACAGCGGCACTCACTTCATTTAGACACAGAATGGGGCTTCCTTTTTCCAAAGGGAATACGCTTTGCCTTTCTCCATTATCGTCATTTTCACTAATTATAATGATTATTTCATCCTTCAACTTCGCATAGGTACCTGCTGATGTCGACCGACGCCCGTGATGCTGGAGAACTAGCGCAAATAGGACTGTGTACAGCGCACTCGGAAGCGGAAGCTAAAACTGTGTGCTTTTGAATTAGTCTTCTGCGGCGCTGCGTTCGCTTTGGCTGGTTGGGTGATGGCCGAGAAGTTGGCATCCCCACTGCCCTTCCCCCCCACTCCCCGCGAACACTCCGCCGTTGATCCGCCGTTGAGTTGCCGGTACCCGCGGGTTGAGCATCGTGTTCAAAAGCAAAGAAATCAACAGCATAAATAGGTGGAAGGTGCTTCTTGTTGCCAATGGCAAGTGAAGGGGAGTGCTACACTGTGATGAGGATTTCAGGGTGGTATGCACCGAGGGGGCAGGTATGATAGGGAGAAGTGATTGGAATATTGAGAAATCCAAGTAAAGCTAAAGTGGTATAGGTCTCTGTTTAACTAAACCCATCCTGAGGTCCTGAGGTCGGGTTTCTACCGAGCAAACTAACCTCGACGAGTAGTCCTCTTAGGAGGTGGCGCTTAAGCTACTTGTTTAGAGATCGAGGGCATATTCAGTGGACGAAATCTCGCAGGTCAAGAGTCCTGTGTTACAAGTGGTTTTTCGTGGAAATTCGCAGTGCGAGTGGTGCCAGTTCGCGGCAGAACAATTAAAATTCTTTGGAACCGCTGATGGCTGCCGGGTGTAGTACCTTTTCCAGACCACGGGACCATCGGATGATCGCAAATCGATTGCGCAGAGTGCGAGGAATCGGAAATCCCGGAAAGTGCAGCACTGGACACACTGAACAGCAGGGGCACCGCGCTTGTGTGGATGATAATAGAGGCGTTTAGTTGTGTTTTCGGGGTCTTGATTGAAGTGCAGCAAATAAGCCAAATGTATAGTGGATGGTCAAGTGAGTGAAAAATGTTGTAATCGAACTTGATTCCTGCATGAAAAGACAGAATAGTTTCACCCCTGCTAAAGTTGTTGTCTGTACACAGACAAAAATAATGAATTTTTAACAGGCGTGTAAAATTTCCCTCGTTTGATTTCAAGTCAAAGGAGGATTCCATTGATTTCTGCCAAATCTAGCATTTGCTTTATGTGCATTAGACTACGCAGAAAATTCAATGTTTTGTTTTAGCTGTGTAGAGGAAAGATGGGCGTTCAAAAGATATTAGTTTCTGCAGAAGAGGAATCGTTAAAATGTTGAACACATCATCACTACAAGCTTCGGTTCATATAAAAAAGTGCAAATGATCCTTAAATAATTCCTTTGATTGTTCTTTTTTGTATTCTCTCATGCGCGGAAGTAACGATCTTTGATGAAGTTTACAGAAGCAGATAATTTCTCATCTCCATGCGAAGCGCTAGGAGTAGACAGTAATTTATTGGTAGAACGAATAGACATGAAGAGAAAGTGTATTGATAGTTCCGTATAGGGCAACGGCAGGCTTTGAAATTGAAAGATACAAGTTTGAAAACGAGCGGAGGGCATTTGAACGGTAGTATCCGATCAGGCGCATAACCCTTTGCCATACTACCCCATGCAGGGTAGGCAAGGGGGAAATCCGGATACTACCGTTCAGATAACGCTTCCCATCAAATTCTGGGGAGCACTTGCGTCATCTTTTTTACACACTTTCAGCTACTCTTTCATAAAATCTTTGCCTTTTTTTTAAGACCTTTCCTGTTTTCCGGAGCGTGCCTTTAATAATCGCTCGGAATTTCTATTGGCGTGTTTGGCGGATTTGCCTTCTTTGGCATAAAAACAACATCGTTGGCTTCGTATCACTCCATCACCGATTTTGCGCAATGGCACGCTGCCAGATCCTGCCAAAACACACACTTAGAAATTATGAATTTTAAAGCAGACGTATTTCATGTTTGTAAAAAGACGCGGAACGTAAACAAAGATTTCGTGTAAAATTATGTCTCCCGAGACTGACACATACGCAATTCGGCGAAAGATGTGTTTGATTGAATATATTTCTTCATCTCTTTCAACTCATTCTTGTGTGCTAAAGGACGCTTGCATGTGTCCGTCTCCGCAGACATAAATTTACATGGCATTTTGGTAGTGTGCAGGCCACGTCCTTGAATGGTTCAGAGAACGCTTAAAGTAATCTCTCACCTTCCTTGCGTTCACTGGGTCGGTCCACTTCGCTTTTCTTCCGCTGCCAGCTCACCGATAGGTCGTCTGGGACTCCTTGAACGATTTGGCAATCCATTTTTTCTTCATATCTTCCTCCGATTATACTCAATTAGGATGCTTCCAAAGTGCCTGCTTCATGATAGCCCAGTACTTTTCAATTGGCCGCAGTTCCGGTGCGTTCGGGGCGTTGAGATGCTTCGGCACGAAATTGACCTCCTTAGCCTTGTACCACTCCAAAACCTCTTTCGAGTAATGGCACGAGGCTAAATCCGGCCAGAAAATCGTAGGACCACCTTGTGACCTCAGAAGAGGAAGTAGACACTTTTGGAGGCATTCCTTTAGGTATACCTGCCCATTGACTGTTCCAGTTGTCACGAATGGGCTGCTCCGCTTTCCACACGAGCAAATAGCTTGCCAAATCATATATTTTTTGGCAAATTTTGACATCTTCTGCTTTCTAACGCCCTCAGGGACATCGAATTTATGATGAGCAGAGAAAAACTGGAGTCCCGAAGCTGCCGGAAGTCTGATTTTACATACGTCTTATCATCCATAACGAGGCAATGTGGTTTCGTCAACTGGGTGTAGAGCTTTTCGTTTTACCTACCGTATTCTGCCGTTCATTGCGATTAGGCGCATTTTGGACTTTTCGCTTTGGACTTTGGACTTTGATTTCACGTTTCTAACCAAGTTTTGGTTAGAATCAGTTTCTTCGCCACACCTAGAACTGAACTGTTGGGATTCCTCTTGAAAGCTCGAATCCTTAACGCTAGACAGAGATCCACTATTGCCTCTTTTTTATTTCCGATCGATGGTCAAACGTTCGTGGTACCGATTTAAAACACGAGACACCGTAGAATGTACCATTCCCAGCTTCCTGCTGATGGCTCGATGAGAAAGATCCGGATTTTTTAGGCTTTGCGCCGCTCCTGATCTTCCGACTCCATCTTCGCAACGATCGCACATCTGCTAGTGAAACTTACACAGCGCAAACAAATACACAATGATCTAATTCCACTCAAAATTTCAATAGAAAATACCCAACGGGTAAATAGTTACAACCATTTAAACGTGGTGCAATTTGATTCCATACAACCGTTACCACTTGACAGATTGTGACATGTAAACATTCTATACTAGCCAAAACTTACCCAAAATATATACTGATAGACAAAATAAAGTGCCCACCTCATCGTTTTTTCAATTTCTCTCATTTACTTGGTTCAAATTAAAGTAAACACACTGTTTTTTTTTATTATCTAATTTTTTATATTCTTTTTAAGTTTCACTTATGGAATACTGCAAAAAAAAAGGAGTTTTACTTAAAGCAAAAAACAATTTGTGTTGAAAAAAAAACAGTGACAAAATAAAGTGCCCACTTCATTTAGGCTACAGAAAACATAAATTAAAGTAAAATAAAAGCATTTCAATAATTAATGTGTCCTCCTTTGGCCTTCAGGACCTCCTGCAGGCGCTTCGACATGCTCTCGACCAGGTTCTTTAGGTGCTGTGGGTCTAGCACTTCCCAGGCGCGCTCCAGGGCTTCAAAATATTTATTATTATTGGTAACACCAGTTTTGTCAACCCTGGCATCGAGAATCGCCCACAAATCCTCGATAGGATTGAGGTCCGGGCTTTGTGGAGGCCATTCCAGCGGTTTAATCCGACAAGGCCGGAAGAAAGACTTGGTCTTCTTGGCAGTATGCTTCGGGTCGTTGTCCTGCTGGAATACGAACTTCTCTTCAAGGCCCGTCTGGATCAGCGAAACCTCCAGATTTTCTCGCAGGATGTTGATGTAAGAATCTGCCGCCATTATCCCGTCGATTTTCACAATGCTTCCCACTCCACCCCACGAAAAACACCCCCAGACCATCACATTTCCTCCTCCATGCTTCATCGTGCCTTGGATGTGGCGCTCCTGAAGCTCCTCTCCCGATCTGCACCAAACACGAACCCGCCGCTTTCGGTTAAACAGCTCGAATTTGATTCGTCCGTCCAGAGAACCGTTTTCCAGAACTCTAGGGGCTTATCAGCATGCTCCTTAGCAAACTTAAGCCGTTTGGCTTTGTTTGCCTTGCTGATAAATGGGCGCTTCCGGGCAAGTTTGCTATTCAACCCCTGTGCTGCGAGACGGCGACGAACAGTTCGACCGGAAACTGATAACTGAAGGGTTTCCTGGATCTCGCGGACAGTTACCTTCGGGTTCTTCTTGACTTCGCGCATGATCTTGGTGTCCGTTTTCGCATCCATTTTCCGCTTCCTGCCTCTGCCAGGTCGATCCACCACTGATCCAAACGTTTTAAGCTTCAGAAGAATTTTGCCAACCGCTGCCTTACTGATACTGTACTTCTTAGCACAGCCTGGTGCGATTCACCGTTTTACACATCACGAACGACCAATTTTCGGATACGCAAGGGAATTGCTTTGAAAGCACAGCGTTCTCCATTTTCAAATTGACTCAAATGCGATCGCGTATACAAATGTACCAGGTTGAGCCGTTTGCTTCAAAACATGTCAAAATATCAAAACATAAACAATCGAGGGTCTTCAATGGAAACTTATCGAAAACTTATCGATTTTTGAAGTGGGCACTTTATTTTGTCACTGTTTTTTTCAACACAAATTGATTTTTTCTCTTTAATTAAAACTCTATTTTTTCAGTATTCCATAAGTGAAACTTGAAAAAGAATATAAAAAATAAGAAAAAAACTGCACTATGTTCACTGTGTTGAACCAAGTAAATGAGAGAAATTGAAAGAAACGAAAGTAGGCACTTTATTTTGCCTATCAGGGTAAGGTAAAAGAGGTCAAATACGTGCCAAACAAGGCCAGTCCGCCTAACTGCCCAGAGCTTCACGCGAGAGAAAAATACTGGGCTCTGGTTAAGCTGAAACTTCTTTGAAACTAGGAAGAAAGCAACCGCCACCGGTGGCGGACCTGAGGACATTGTACGTGTTCTGTGTTCCAAAAAAGTTCGAGAATATTTCAGAAACAAGGATGAAAACCTCAATCAACTGTTTTAACCGTTTATATTACGCTATTATACTAAAGTAAATAATTGGTTTTGTTGAATTATGACCGAAATTAAATTAGTGTCCAAAATTAATCGTGGACAGGCTTTCGTCACTATTCGCAACAGTATTCGGTATAAACTCCCAAAAGTTCGACTGCATACCGCCCTTAATTATTATCCTTCTCTTCAGCAAAACATCCCCACCGATGCTTCTCCTCTTGTGCCGCTTCTGTTGTGACTCATAACAAGCTGGCATCCTGCTTCTGTTCTCCGCTGCCAAAATGATCATCAGCTCCCAGCTCAGCTACATGGATTCATCTTCTTAAGAGAAGACGAGTCCGGATCAGCCGAAAATCCGTCTTCCCTTCCTCCGACCCGTCTCCAAACCAACCCCCTTCCGACCTTAGGTTCACCGTTCCATGTATAGAGTTCATTATCAACATTGAAATAATCAACGGCGGAAAGGCGGCGCACCAGCTCACATGATGGAAGCGCGTGGCGAAGATCCGACGAAATTGCCATGACGAACTAAGATTAAACGAATTGCTTGCCGTATTCCGAGAACGAAACGGAATCGTTTTCATTAGCACACAAACCGTCGTCTCGTGAGAGGAGGCAAGCTTAACATCAGGGGTATGGCCGTTCGCCGCGTGTTTTCCCGAAAAGTAGGATTGACAGGTGACTATTAATGATTCGATGATAGTTTTGCAAGTCTCCACGATCAGACAATCGATTGAATGCTAGAAAATCTGATCTGGCTGTCGAGGTTTTGAATTTCAACTTTGTTAAAGTGCGATGCCCTAGTTTCCCGTTTTTAATAACCGGGGCGTTTTCCAGGTAGCACTAATTGGTATTATTATCCCCAGTCATTGTTCGACTATATTTACGCATTCGAGTCGAGTTTCGATTTCAGCCATCGGATGAGCCTACGCGTCCATTAGAAAAAAAATGGGAGGAAAAAAACCGAAAAACCCACGCGTCATGGCCTGCTATGTGGAACACGATATGAGTATTCAAAGAAGTTAAACATTTTATTGGTTTTCCATGGCTTCGAACTTTGTTGTCGGCTCATGTGAGAAAATGAACCACATGACCTGCCGCTTCCTGCGATCCAGCGCGGCACGAAAAGAGTCTTCCGTTTACAGTTAGGGTTCCACGTGTGTGGGCTGTTTTTCTAAAATCATTATTGTTTGCCAGGAAGTCAGATTTTGTTTCGAATGGAGTGTTTTGGTATTAAGGTTAAATAGTATTTCAGACTTTTAGTGTAATATCAAATGTAATATGAATTCTCTGAATCCTGTTGCCTTGTTCACGTCCCCAGTCGAACGTGCAACGAATGCCTGGACTGTACGTTTTTTGGAGCTGGTAACGCAATGAGGATGTGTACAATTTTCCACCCATTTTTTCACTCCATTGCCCCCGTTCTCCGGTTGGTGTCTGGGAAATGGCAGTTTGACTTTCTTGTTGAACTCGCCGTGCTGGAACAGGTGAACCGTTAAATTCACTTTTCGGTTCTGCTTCGGCACTGCCGAGAGCCAGGGGGGCGACACGCAAGAAAGTGTGATAGCGAAGCGAAGGCAAATGACGGTAGATCTTCCTCGAAACGGCGGCTGCCTTCCGGTTGTCAGATAGGTATTGTTGCGTTTCGTGCGTGGAAAATCGTTTTTAAACGCGCGAGGTACGCCAGGGTTGACATGTCGGGTTGAACTCACGTAAACACGATTCTTTCTGGCAAGGACATCACCGTTGCATCCCTGCATATGCCTAAACAAGCCAGCTCGGTACTTTGACATCGTTCCCCGCCTTACTCAGGTGTCATATTAGCCATTTAATTTCCTTCACGTTTTACAGGTTCCCAGCACCCCTGCTCCCTTTTTTGTTGGAAAAGAAAACACAATTCCAGTTTACTCACCCCAACGGACCAAGAAAGCGCGGACCAAGAAAACACGCCACTCATTACATCGCGATATTCGGTAAAGTTAACAGTCATTGACAGGCAACCAGTCAGTTCACAGCAAATTCAGTGTCATCCGGAGCCGACGGGACAAGGATTACCCTCAGCCTCAGTTTCAGTTTCAGGTGAGAAGCACACACTTCACATGCACAATTCCCTCAATTGCGGTCGAGGGGAACGGAGGCACAGAGGGGGAAGCCACTTCATTATGGGAAAAGTTTTCACCCCAAGTTTTTGCACGAGTGCACCACCTTTCTTTCGGAAAGGACTTTGGCGAAGTTGGAACAGACAGTTTGTGTGCGTGTTTTTCGGAAAAAGGTTTTCCCTTTTTACGGACTCCGATCCTCGCGAATGTCGTCTGAGGTGGGCAAAGTAATTTTATGATAATTAAAATTTTTTTTTCGAGTATTTCATTGGAAGGTTAAGCGGGATGGAAGTTAAGCACTGAAATATGTACTGTCTTCTGAGTGATAAATTATTTGGTTTGGTTAGTGATACTTTATAAACAGGATAATCCAAAAATGATGTATCCGAAGGGTTGGAAGTTTCAACACAGAGAACAGACATCCAAACCATGCCCGCCTTGAGGTATGATAGTCTGTCAATTTTAGTTTGGTGAAACCTAGACTAGGCGGCGTTGCTTTTCCAACAGTTTGCTTTTAAAAGTTTACACAGAACATTGGGGAAAAAAATGTTCGAGCCTAGATGTCTGTTCTCTTTGTTTTTAAGCTCGAACCAGTGTATGCCAATCTAGGAAGTTAGGGCATCTTCAGCGGCGGTCTATTTTTAGAACCACTTTATACTTGATTTGCATAAGCGAAACTTGAATACAACTAGCCAAAATAGAATAACTTTGCGTTCCCACACCGGTGTTGTATTTATTGTTGTTTAACTCGCCAACACCTGTCATCCTGTGAATCATTCAACATCAGAGATCAGAAGTTTTTTTTCAGAGATCGCAGATTTTTCTCAAACATTTTTCCATTGATTGGTTTGACCAAATACTTTTTAATGCCAGTAGTGCGTCGTTAGCTCGAATACTTGTTCTTTCGTGTGGCTGAAGGTGAGTGTGTGAATGCATTTCATAAAAAGGATATTAGATAATGCTAGTTTGTTGTTTGGCAGTAGATAAACAAGAGTCAAAACGGAAAGGGTCTCGTCCTGGAAGACGCCCCAACGTCGACCGTGGTTTCCGTTCGGGTCATCAGAAGCTGTTCCAGGACTACTTTAGCGACGCGTCAACATACGACGAGAAGCACTTTCTGCGTTTCCGCATGTCAAGGGAGGTGTTCCTGGACATTATGCGACAACAACGAGTCAACTAGAGGCTTCTCTAAAATTTATCTGTGTGAGCTATTTGCAAGTGCATATCATGGCCAATCTTTCAATAATCCGATTGTTTGCTTTAAAGACTTCATAACTTTTCATTTCCGAGCAATCGAAATACTATTCGGTGTCTCGGAACCTCCGCATTTCGATCTAGCCAACGTTTTCCGGAAAATGCAGCGGCTGTAAAAAAAGCTGGGACAAGCATTTGGTATTTAGAAATGCAACGAGAAGGCAATCCACTAGCACCGGGAGCAACCTGACGCAAGCACAAACTTTTTAGCAACTTTCTGTCGGCCGCCAGCATCACACTCAGCAAAGACGGTTACTTTTCGGATCACAAATATACCTCAGAATATACTCAATAATATTGTGTTAATGTTTAGTAAAAGCTGAAATTTTACTCAATAATTGATATTATCATATCATCATATCATTATCATATCACACGCTGCTGTAGTATTTTGGAACGGTATTTTTCTTGTTCTAAATTAATGCAATAATAGATCAAAACATATACCAGATTTAAAATGGTGCAAAATAGATCCAGTATAAAACAAAATTTACAACACCAGTGCGGCGATGTTTCCTGCGTTTAGTTTTTAGATAAATTCAATCCACGATTTGGATCGCCGTTGAAGATGCCCTTACTATTTTGTTCTGTTTTGTAACGTCCAAAACGCCCCCGCATGATGTTTATTTCTTTAGGTTTTCAAGCATGCAATAATATTCTCAACTAAGTGTTCTAATTGCACTTCCACAGTTGTTAATTGAGAGTTTTCGATGCCAGGTATCATTTTTGCATTACTATTATTGTATGGCAGGTATAATTAAGAAAAAAATCTCAACGAAAAAATCCTAGACCAGATCGGGATTCGAACCCCGGCACCTCCAGCATGGTGTTGCTTTGTAGCTGTGCCTTTACCGACTGAGCTGAGTGAGGACCTACATCACACGATGTTACTTCTTCTAAATCATAAGTAGTGCAGTTCTGCGCTTTGACATTTGGAATTAGTTTTGCCGAAGATGAGTACGTGTACGTTTTATAATGTACCGAACTAAAGATTCATATTTGGGATGGATTTTCAGTCTTCGTCCAAATCAAAACACTGCTTGGGTCCATTCAGGATTATTGGTCGTCCAGTGATGTTCTGTAGAACATGTCACTGTCGTGAGGTCGGAGTTTTCCCTCATAAACGCGAACGGTTTGGATAGTTTCATCCGTCGAAAGCTCTTTCCGAGAAGCAGTTCCTTGCACTGGAATGAGCACTATTGCTTTACTGCAAAAGCACCCAAGTAACATTGCCGAAACCGTTCAGTCACTACAAATCAATATGGTTTTATTATGGCAGTAAGAGGTGCCAATAGGTTTAAATTTTTTGTCAGGTTTATGAGTACCTACACAGCTTTTTTATAACGATCTTAAAGCCATGTTTTCTAAACTTCCTTCTACTCCTATCGGAGGTTTTATTTTTACTTTATGAACTCGTAAAATGCTGTTCTGAAATGCCGTTTTAGGACTTATTCAAATTATCTTATTATGGTCAGTTGAAAAAGCATTTTAAAACCATTTTGCCTCCAGTAAATGCATTAAACGACAAATTGGCATCTCGTAGGACCGCGTTGGTGTATAGTGATAATGGTATTATTCAAATAGTAAATACATACCATAACACATATGGTTGATAATGATTGAACAAGGTAATTTGAGTTTTTGGATACATATGAAGTTTTATAATCTATCAGCTCTTAAAACCCAACTCTTTGCAATTATTATGTTTGTTTTTTGTTGTTGTTGTTTCTCTTGTTGCCAGCGCTTCCGCTGACGAGACTCCACAACGTACTTGGATTGCCTTTGCTGAGACATTTTTTTAGAACGTAGTAGTCAAACTAGACAATGAAACCTATCACTCTCTTGTTTTATGCCCACAGAAAATGAAAGCATTAGAAAAGTAAGAAGATCCAATGAAACAATTAAGCGCCAACAATTAATTAGAGCGTGTCTACTTTTGTAAACAAACACTTCGTTTGTTAATTCATCGAAAGTAGTATACAATTTCTTCAAATTGAATATATCAGCGGATAGAGATAAAGCACCTCTTCCTTAAAGAGTGCTCAATTTGTATTTGTGACCTTTTGTTCAAGAGAAAACAACTACGAAAGCCATTGTTTACAAAAGTAGATTCGTCCTAGTCTAATGTTGGCGCTGGATTAATATTTTACTTTAACCTGTCCCCTCTTATACATTTTGCTTCATATTTTGTGACGTTAACGCAAAAAGTAAAGAGAAGATGGCAAAAATGAGAACCTTTAGGGACTCTAGTAGCTACAGAACTGGGACCCGAGAGTTTATTTAAAATCGAATGATTTGTTTACGATGAGTTAAGAATGACTGAAGCCAACTTAAAAGTCCAGGTTCGATTCCTATTTTTTTTCAGTTTGAAGAGTAATAATGGTATGTCGTTTCGGTCGGATTCTTTACTGAAATCAGTGGAAAGCGCTTCCACATGCTTGCCATTGTTTATTGCATTGAGAATTAGTGTGAAAAGTTCTAGATGAATTGTTGAGCGTCCTTTGAACATTGAAAACTAGCTGAACCCGGTGCGAGCGCTGCTACGCTTGCAACTTAATGAATGGAAATTTAATAGATTTGGCACGTTTAAGGTTATTTTTCGGCATGAGTTTTTTTTTTATCAGGAAAGGTTTCAAACATCTATCAGAACATGCTTCTTTCCCGAGAAATACATAATTTGTGTTTTAGTTACGTGGATAGTACTCATGTTTGGTTGAAATTTGAGTTTCGTTTGTATGAGAGCCGCCTTTTCCAGAGCGGGGAGGGGTCTCAAATCACTATACATTCATTGCTTTCAAAACCCACATGCCAAATTTGGTTACATTTGCTTCATTAGTTCTCGAGTTATGCAGAAATTTGCGTTTCATATGTATGAGAGGCCCCCCTTTCATAAGAAGGAAGGGGTCTCAAACAATCATAAGAACCTTCATCAGCCCCAAAACACCCTGCATACAAATTTTCACGCTGATCGGTTCTGTAGTTTCTGAGCATACACAGAAAAAAAATATTGAATTTTAACAGGCGTGTAAATTTCCCCTCGTTTAATTCCAAGCAAAATGAGGCATAAATAACGAAATTGTTTGCAATCTTTCATACAACAGGCTTGATTCATGCGTTATCTGGCTTAAATTTACATGAAATATCCCATAGTTTTTTTTTTTGACAAATCTAGCATTCCCCTTATGTGCATTAGATAACGTAGAAAATTCAAAGTTTCTTATTATTTGTGTATAAGTGTCAGACTGTCAGACAAACAGAAATTCATTTATATACATATCTATATATAGAAATCCTTTCAAAAACTCCTCATACCAAATGTCGTTTCATTTGCTTGTATCGTTCTTGAGTTATACTGAAATTAATGTTTTAATGTATGAGAGCCCATCCCTTTCAAGAGGGGGAGGGGTCTTGAACTACCAGAGAAACATTTCTTGCCTCCTAAAACCTCCACATGCTAAATTTGCTTCCATTTGCTTGATTTGTTCTCGAGTCATGCAGAAATTTGTGTTTAATTTGAACGGTAGCCCTCCCTTCCAGAAGTAGGAGGGGTTTCAAACCACCATAAAAACATTTTTTACCTTCAAAAATCTAAACCGGCCAAATTTGGTTCCGTTCTCTTGATTAGTTCTCGAGTTATGCAGAAACAAGTGTTTCATATGTATGAGAGCCTCCCCTTTCAGAATGTGGAGGGGTCTCAAACTACCATAGAAACATTTCTTGCCTTCAAAAACTCCCACATTCAAAATTTGGTTTCCTTTGATTGATTAGTTCTTGAATTATGCAGAAATCTAACTATCTTTCTAATTACCATAGGAACCTTCCACCGGCTGCAAAAACCCTTCATACAAAATTTCACGCCGATCGGTTCAGTAGTTTTTGAGTCTATAAGGTTCAGACAGGCAGACAGAAATTCATTTTTTTATGTATAGATGTAGATTACCAAATCGAAGGTAGCACTAACGAATCTTTTCGTTGTTTTCTGCAACGAAACTGATTTGTACTTTTAATTAAGCTACCTTCGTAATTATTGCCACAAGCGCAGCAGCCAAATGCACGAAACAGTTGTTGACGCAGAAAGAACATTCGTGCATTGTACGAAAACAATATAAAAAAATACGAATATTTTGTTACAAATTAAGAAGAAACGTCTCTTTGGTGGTTGCATGAATGGCTGACAGATCTACTTTGTCGACACGAAATGTAATTGATAGAAAAGCACAACCACGTCGAGCGTGGTGTGTTTAGCGTTTTTATTATTGTTCCTGTTTGGAAAGGGCTGTTATTGAATCCGCAATTGATCGCTCTAGGCAACGATAACTCGTGAGAAAATACTTGATTAATTAGTATTAAGTTATAAATTCTTGACCGCACTTGAATTTTTATTAATCTACGATAACTACGATAAAAGAGATGCAGCGATTAGCTGGTCATCACGAAATCTTTTCGCGCATTATACAAAAAGATGTAAAAAGCAATATCAATGTTTCATACAATATATGAGCCATTTGTTCTAAGGCTTGCTTCATTTAGAATTGGAAAAAACTTTTGCTCATATTGTGGCGCTCCTGGTGGACGGATTTGGAAGTTCTTGGCGCCCACGTGTCGGAAATTTTGTCAGCTTCACGTATTTTTTTTGACATTCCGCAAATCGAAAGAAAGGAAAAAAATTTGCACAGTTATTCCATTGTGGTCTGCATCTAGGCTAGCTAAACAGCTGAAATTGCCCAGAAATACCGTATGGCGCGTTATCAAACGGTATAAGGAAACATTGACGACGATTCGGAAGCCTCAAACCAATCGTCGGAGTGGAACTGTCGACCGGAAACTACGTGGTAAGATTTTGAAGACGATTAAGAGGAATCCCAATCTGTCGGACCGTGATCTGGCCAGAAAATTCGGTGCTGCCCATAGTACCGTGAGGAGAACTCGACTCCGGGAAGCAATCAAGTCGTATCGAGCTAGCAAACAGCCAAATCGGACAATAAAACAGAATAGTGTGGCCAAAAACCGTGCTCGGAAGCTATACGACCAGGTGCTGACCAAGTTCGACGGGTGTCTTCTGATGGACGATGAAACCTATGCCAAGGCTGACTTCGGGCAAATCCCAGGTCAAAAATTTTACTTGGCAACGGCTCGTGGGGATGTTCCAGCCAAATTTAAGTTTGTTTTTGCCGACAAATTTGCACGCAAATTCATGATTTGGCAGGGCATTTGCAGTGTGGCAAAAAAAAACGAAAGTTTTCGTTACAAATAAGACAATGACGTCGGAACTATACCAAAAAGAGTGTCTCCAAAAACGAATTTTGCCGTTCATTCGATCCCACGACCATTCCGTAATGTTTTGGCCAGATTTGGCAAGCTGTCATTACAGCAAAGTCGTTCAAGAATGGTATGCAGAGAAAGGAGTCCAGGTTGTTCCGAAAAACCTTAACCCACCCAACTGCCCCCAGTTCCGCCCTATTGAGAAATACTGGGCAATCATGAAGAGGAGACTCAAGGCAAAGGGAAAGGTTGTCAAAAACATCAATCAGATGTAGACCTGGTGGAATAAGATAGCTAAAACGATGAACGAAGAAGGTGTGCGCCGCCTAATGAGCCGTGTTACAGGAAAAATTCGAGAATTCCTTCGAAACCGTGACGAATAATTTTATCCGTATTTTTTCTTAAAAGTATGAAGAAAACGCTACATTTGTATAAAAAAATATCTTGAATTCAATAATAAATAACTGAAATACAGGCAATTGTTTTTGTTCCAATTCTATCTGAAGCAAGCTTTATGTACAAAATCCATGTTTACAGGACGAGTGAAAGCTTATTTACGAAAATGAATTTTCAGTGAAAACAGCATGGTTTTTTGTAATAAGATTTTTGAACCTGATGGAAAATGTTGTCATTAACAACAGATTAAAAAAGGACTGCAACAAATAATGGCAATTCGATGATAGTTACAAATGTCTGATTTCGTGCCTGATTTAAAAATAGGCACGAAGTAAGAGGACTTCCCAATTTCAGGGAATTTTCCATTCTTCAGAGACATATTGAAAAGTTGTTCTAAGGGGAGGACGAGCTCTCCTGAAAGATTTTTCAAGAATGCCGATGCAATACCATCTAGATTTCATGTTGAGATAGATAGATAGATAGATAGATAGATGGATAGATTGATTGAAGTTGTTGAGAGTTTCGGGAATAAAGGCAAATTAGTCACGATCTTCTTCGGAAAAATTGGTGTATACTTCTTGAAAGAATTTTGCAAAGATCTTGCGAATTTCAGAAGGATTTTGACCAGAAAATGTGTCACTTCAGAAAAAGCTAGAAATACTCATGAAAAATACGAAATACTTTCAATACGACAAGAACCATGGGACTCCTTGATGAATAGAACGTTTTGCTTTCTGTATTTTTAGATGATTAATGCAAAGTGACTGCCACGGTAGGAATTTCACATGCGAAAAATCAAGTATTCTTCTAGTGTTTTCTATTAACGAATTTCAAGGTCATCAAAATCAAATTCATTGCCCTTCCCGATTCTCTGCCAATCAGCTGATATCTGGTCATGTAATCATTTTTCTAAATCTTCCAGATTCCCACCACATCAAATCGGAAACCTCCGGTGCTTCTGGTACTGTTACAAGTGCCGCTGCTGCTGCTGGGAAAGCGAATTTCAGCGTTATAAAACACGCCAAACACTCAGCACTAATTAGCCCCAACAGAGAAAGCAGAAGAAGCAGACACTTGGCCAAACTACGTGCTTGTGGCGCAAAGCGTTTTGCCCCCCGTTGCTACTACTGATTCGCTCCTTTAATTATCGTGTGCAGTGAACGTATGTGTGATTGTGCCAATGGTAAAACCGACATAGAAACCAGCAGTTTCATCAGTAACATACAGTAGCATTTGTAGTGCAAATACCGTCCGTTGGGGATCGATTGTTCAGCCAACAGAATCCAACCCACTTCCGGAACCGCTGGTCCAAACTGGCCCACCTCTACAGTTGCACTTCTTTATACGACATTGACTCCATTGCTGCTGGGAAACAGCTGTAGCTAAATGCCAAAAATATACGGCAAGTGAATTAAAACAGTGTTCAACCGGCCCTCCTTCCAATCCCCGGAAACTTCACTGGGGCACGTCCCAGACCTTACGTGGCAGTGTAACCGAGAACGCAGTGTGACACCTTCCTACCTGCCCGAACCCACGCCATCCTGGGGTAGACGACCACGCGCTCAGGCAGGCCAGAGTAAATGAGCTAACTCCACACCCTCGAGAGCTGCTTTGCGAACAATTTGGCATTCCGAAAATGATCTTCGGTGATTTAGTATTCTGCGTGCATTTTGTGGTTCTGTTTCAAAGCTGCTGCACCATCGTGGCTGTTTCTGGAAAAACTTCATCAACGCCAACAGCACCTAGCACCGCCGCAGCCACCACCAGCATGGGCAGAGCTGAAATCAGCAGAGCCAGCACCCCTGCTAAGCCGGCCTCCCCGAACTCGACGGCCGCGAAGCAGAAGTACGACCTTCCGCGAGGTGAGTAGATAGATAGCTCAAGCGAAAGGATCCGTCCGTGTCTGAGTGGGAGGATGTATGATTGAGATCAATGGGAAAGTGTAATGAAGCAATCTGTCAGTAGACGTGTGGAAAAATAGTTTGTTCTGTGAATCGCGCGGATGTGGGGTGTGCTAATTGTCCTCTAACTATCCATCGACATTACCCAAAAGATGCTCCCACGGCAAACTCAACTACTTTAACTAACCATTCAGGATTCTCCCGAAAACCCGGCCTTAATCCCTCTTTCGATTCAAGCAGCATAATTTACTCGACTAAGCTCCGATTACCCGATTCCTCGAAAATGTCTCAGTAGCTGTAGCAACATGAGTCTAATCCTGCCTTCATCCCCATTCCCGGCGTATTCCTAAGACTAGACTAGAAGCAACAAACATGACCTGCAAAATGGTTTGAATAAATTTAATTAAAGTTCTCCACCCACAGCCGAAAGCACAAGTAACTTGCGTGTATGCACATACACATACCCTCCCTAGGCCAACATCGACGTCGACATCGATTACGAACGGTGAAATTCAATCGTCGTCATTCCGAAGGATGAGCTTCGATTAGCTGAGGTCGAGGACTGACATCGTCGAACGAGCTCTGCTAGCTGGCAGCTTAATTTATTGAAAGACAGTTGCTTCGGCTACTTCCGCCACATCGAGGCTAATCCCGGATTGACTAGCAGTGAATCCTTTTTCGATCTACAGGGGGGGTTGGCACACGTGTATCGATTTAACCAGTGGGTTGGCGGGGGAGGAAATTTAAAAACAGGAAATTAGCGTGCTGAACGCAGATCACTGTCTATTATCCAACACCACTCCAGAAAGGAGATAATTTCCAATTAGGAATGTGCGGTGAATGCGTAATCAAGGCTATCAACGCTACAGCAACAACGAACTTGGAAAGTCGTCGGCGAATGTCGTTTTCATATTGCCCCATCGGTTGATGGTAGGTTTAATTTCCGCCTCCACGGGAGCACGGAATGATTGATGGAAATGGTCAATTCCGGCAACATGATTGATTCAATCATCGTGTCTCGGACAGAGCCCCGGACCGAACGAATGACGTTGTCGTACGACGGAGCCAAAGAACAGCGCTACCTTTCTGACATTATGGGCCAGAAATAATTCACTTTTGTCTTGTTCATTTCACGACTGTCGGTGGGTGTGGGTGGCCAACGACGACGACGATGAAAAAAGGCCAGCTCCTGGAGGGAAATCTCAGTCTCAGTTGCACACAGGACTCTCTCTCTCTCTCTTGGGAGCCGACAATGATTGAACGTTTCGGTTTTTCGCTAGGCTGTTCTTCGTCCATTTTTGTCTGATTTTGCGCTTTTTCTCCTTTTTTTCGACGACCAGAACTTGGACAATACTGCTCGGCAATGGAGGACTGCCGGCAGTATGCCTACATGTGTGACAGTCGAAAACAGAGCTGCGACTGTGCTGAAGGATACCAACCGGACGAAGGCGGGAAGACGTGCATTGGAGGTGAGTGTGATGGAACAGTATTTATTTATTTTCTCTTAACTTGGCCCCCGGAAGAAATCATGTCAAACGAATGGTATCATGGTTAATACGAATCATATAATTTTCTTTTTTATTGATCATGTTTATTTTTCTTAATTCTGTTAAGGATGAATTTGTCCTTGTTTCTATTTTTAACTCTTTTCCATATCTCTTCAAGTTTGTTCCACTTCATCTTTTTTCGTTCTTTTTCTTTTGTGAATATGTTTGTTCCAAATTTTTTTCTGAGATGGTTTTTTCAATACTTTCACGAAGTGCGGCAAGAAGAGTTTATTAAACAAACAAAACAAAAATAAATTGAAAGATATTTTTGATTTGCATTTTTTTAGCTGAAAACTGGTATAAAAGTGTTGAATCAAACTCAGCTACAAAAATTGTGTGATTTTCCATTAGCTTAATTACAAATCTGCCTTTTATTTCTATATATACAGTGTGTCTCACAATAGGTGTCATCTTTATTCAGTCTTGGTTTGTTTCAGCTGGGTAATTTTAACAGCGGAATTGATTATACCCGTTTTGAGCGTATTCGTTTGACAGCTTATCACTGAAGATAAATAAGCGATTCCGTTTGTTTACATTTATCAGCTATCGTGGAAGCCATACAACGGGAGCAAGTTTTAAAATTACATTTGCAAAAGCTTAGACCCTGTCAGATATTCAATAGCCTTAAGCAGTTTGGAGTGAGTAAGCGTTTTATTTTTCGTACCTTGAACCGGTTGAAGGAAACTTTAAAAGTCCATATTCAACACAAAGGAGGTGCCAGAACGAAGAAAAAGATCAATTTTGTGAGGGAGCGAATAAAACGTAATCCGGCCATAAATTGAGCAAACAATTTCAAATGTCCCTTGCTTCAATGAACAGGCTCCTCAGACATGAGCTGAAATGCAAGCCGTACAAGAAATAACGGATACACGGGTTGGCGGAGCATCAAAAGCAAGCCAGTATCCAAAGAAGCAGAAATCTTTTGGTTCGGCACAGTGATGGCGAGATTTTATTTTCGGGTGACCTCCTTCAGGACAGTAATAATCAACAAAATGATCGTGTGTATGGCAAAAGTTTTGCCAATATTCCAAGAGATCAACTAGCCATAGAACGCTGTCAGAATGTATCGAAAATCATGGTCAGGTCCACTGTTTCGCGAGAAGGAAAACTTCCTCTTCTTTTCTTGGAACTAACGTAAAAAATCAACACTGAATATTACATCGAGCAGGTTTTGAAGAACCATCTGCTTCCAATTGCTTCAACGATGTATGGGAATACACCATATTGTATCCAACAGGACTCAGCTCCAGCTCACAAGGTAAAGAAGACGCAAGCGTGGTGCGCGGAAAATTTGCCCGATTTCATCACAAGCGAAGAATGGCCAGCATCTTCACCGGATCTCAACCAACTTGATTACTTTGTTTGGGGTTAAATGCTTCAACATATAGGCCTTACGGAAGAGCTTACTTAAGATCGATGCAACAAACATTTGGTTGATATTTGGGATCAAATTCCTCAGGAAATCGTGCGTGCCAGGTGCGAGGGGTTTCCAAAGCGTTTGTGCAAAGTTATCAAGGAAAAGGGCGAGTGGTTCGAATTGAATTCATATGGTTTATTTTTATAACGTACATCTTCTAAACGGAAAATTAATGCTGTAATTTGATTGATTTGTTTTGCTGTTATCCCATTTTGTTTTAGTGGCACCTATTGTGAGGCACCCTGTATTTACACTACCAGTCAATATTATCGAATCATTTCGAAAAATAAAGATTGTACTCGATAAAAATGTAACACTTTCTTTTGAGTATAACTTTTTATTGCATAGGTAAAAATTGATGAAATTTTGGGTAAATTAGTTAAGAGTGTAATGCTTACATGTGCAAAATTTAGTCATTATCTGTCAAGTGGCTATCGAGACGTACGTTAAAACAGACGCTAAGCAGATCCCCGGCCTGAAATCATTCATTGGCAGTTTATGTGTGAACACATCAATGTTATATTGAATTTTCTATGGATTTTTGCCAATAAATATGTGTGGATTATTTCCCGTGTAGAATTAGAGCAGGATCGATTGGTTCGAGTGGTCCGGTTTTGAACTGCTACGAGTTGGTTCGAATATTACACAAAGTGTTACATACTGTAACTACACAATTTTCAATGAACATGTAATTATTAAGCATCTTGACTCCATATCGATAATAAAAATTGACGCTTAGAATTGTCTAATAATTCATTCTATGGACTGAATATATGAAGTTTCTAAAATTTATATCATTTCTTCTTTTATATGTCTAACCTGGTCGTTAAACACTATTAATTTCAATATTTTAATCACATCGATGAACAACACGTTCAGCATTGATAAATAGCTCGTTTTTTAACTGAATGTATGACATATCGAATATTCCTGGATCTTCTTGGAATTTCTGATGAAAATGATGAGACTTCCGTCAGCTTCCGGGGCTACTGTTCTTCAACGCTCAGCCCAATTTTCCGGAGGAAGTAAGGAAGCAGAAACGTGCAAAGTTTGCAAAAAAATACATGATTTGGCAAGCGATCTGCTAATGTGGCAAAAGGAGAACGCCGTTCGTGACTACCGGGATTGTAAATGGGAGATCTACCTCAAGGAGTGTCCTTCTTGAAGCTCCTCTGCTTCCTCTGTTGAAGCAAGTCGAGGGCCCTATAATTTTTTGGCAGGATCTAGCTTCGTGCCACTATTCAAATGTTCTCCTGGAGTGGTACAAAGCCAACGGGGTCACTTTCATACCCAAGGACATGGACTACCCCAACGCACCGAAACTAAGGCTTATCGAAAAATACTGGGCTATTATGAAGCAGGCACTGCGGAAGCATCCCAAGGAGGTCAGGTCTGAGTAAGACATGAAGCAAAAAGTAAGTTTCCAAAAAACTTACTTATAGATTATATTTTATTATCTGAATGTTTGAGAAGGGTTGGTTAACTAGGAAATTTTCTACAGCGTTTTTTCCGTGATGCAATTTGATGCGAGACACCCTTTATGTGTTTCTTTATTTTCTGAGAGTTTCAAAAATATCCGACCTAAAATGTTTTTTTGCTGATAAGTTTTGTTTGTTGCAGTTTTTTGTAGTACAATCTTTATTGCAACACACACTCGAATATTGCATCACCCCTAAAAGTATCGACTCATCTAAAACGAGGTATATTCATAATAAAGGGTGTCCACGATGAAATTGCCACACACAAAATTGATTCGCAAAATTCGAGTTTTCATCCGATTGCCATCAAATTTTCAGGGATTGAGAAATAACTATTAAACTTCATTTTACCATTTTACTCGTATTTTATTTACATTGCATACGCAAATGCCCGCACCTTGGCCTTAACCCCGGCCATAAGATTCTGCACAACCTGTGAATCAACCGTTTTTTGCATGTAAACCCATACTTTCTTCAGTTCCTCGACTGTCTTCACTACCTTAGGTCGTTTAAGAAGGTGCTGCTTCTCGATGGGGCCAGTACTTCTCGATGGGGCGGAGCTCCGGAGTGTTGGGAGGGTTGAACATTTTCGGCACGAAATTGACCTTATTGTCCGCATACCACTTCAGCACGTCCTTGGAGTAGTGGCATGAGGACAAATCCGGCCAGAAGATTTTTGGGACGTTGTGGGCCTTCAGGAGAGGACGCAGCCGCTTCTGGAGGCACTCTTTTATGTACACCTGTCCGTTCATCGTGTCCTGGGTCACGAAAGGTGCACTCCGCTTCCCGCACGTGCAGATGGCTTGCCAAACCAGGAATTTCTTCGCAAATTTGGATATCTTCTGAGTGCGGACATGCTCCGGAACGCTGAACTTATCCTTGGCCGTGAAAAACAGGTTGCCGGGGATCTGTTTGAAGTCGGCCTTCACATATGTTTCGTCGTCCATGATGCAGCATTCAACTTTCGTCAGCATGTTGAGGTACAACTTCCTGGCACGGGTTTTGGCGGACTTGTTCTGCTTCTCGTCGCGATTAGGGGCCTTTTTGTACCTTGAACGCTTCGAAGCCCAGCCTTAGTTTTGGCCTTCTGGACAAAACTTCGGCTTAGGTGCAGCTTCTTAGGCCACATCCCGAACGGAGGCGTTCGGATTTCGGTTGAAGGCCCCAACTACGCGGTTGTGATTTTTGGTGTTGTACGGAATACTTTTTCCTTCACTTCTGGGCTTCCGATCGGTGGTCAACCGTTCCTCGAGCCGCTTAATCACTCGCAACACCGTGGAATTCGCGATTCCCAACGTTTTAGCGATAGAACGATGCGAGAGATCCTTGTTCTCGTGATGAATGCGCAAGATTTTATCACGCACGAGCTGTTCTTTCGACTCCATTTCCGCGAGTTTTGATCACAGGACTTTAAAACTTGCAGGATGTAAATAATGCACTATGAACTAAATCCACCCAAATTTTCATAGTTACATAGTTCTCAACTTTGGCAAAGTTGGTCCGAAATTCAAGAGCTTACAGAAGCAGAAGAGTATGTTTTGAAACACAGTCACTATGTGGCGCTAAGAGCATGAAAAAGAGGAAATTTTGAACAGGTTCGCATGGTGATTCCGACCACCTAGAAAATTTGAACTAGCAGTGAAGTTGTTCAGAAGATCAAAAACGTCTTTTGAAGCGCGAAGAGCGTGGTTTGGTCTTAGTTCACTGCGCGGCTCTAGTGGACATGTAAAACAAAGCATTTGAACGCTTTTTCATCGTGATGATGACCACGTAGAAAGATCTAACCTTCAAGCGTTCAAGAGAGAAATTTGATCGAGTTTATATAGTGATTCCGAAAGTTCAACTAAGTAGCGCCAGTAGCGCTAAAATGATGCCGACCTCTTAGAAAGTTCAAATCTTTAGTTGTATATAAGGATCAGGATCAGATTTTGGAAAGTAAAGAATATGATTCGTAATTCCATCACTACGTGGCGCTAGTGGACATTGTGATGATAAAAGTTTGAAACTATTTAATATAGTGATCCAGATGCTTAGCTTAGCTTAGCTTGACTGACTGCACGTATCAATGGTTGCTACTCCGTGATTGTTCAGAATCAGTGAAATTGCACAATGAATCAACTGAATGGAGCTGGGAATAATCGGCCATTCTCACTGTACACGTTTCAGTGACTCAATTTCTTTAATAATCAATAACGGCGCCGCCCACGTCCTTGCAATCAGATGGGAATAGGGAAGGAAAGTTAGTGTGAACTTTGCTGTTTAGGGACCATATTTACCTTTGCAGCCCCACAAAGGTCACAGGAAGGAGGTTTTCCTATGTTCGTAGGGTACCCGAACAGGAGACAACAACTTATGAATACTTAATTTTGATCTTGATAACTGACCTTGGTATTAAAGAGCTCAGATTTAGAGACAAAATACCTCAAGAATTGCAAGCAAAACATCTATCGAATAACAAAACTTGTTAGTTTGGAAACCGGGAATACCTGAGAGGTACTATTTTGGTATTGTCTTACCTCAATTTGGTATTCGCATAACATTGCGAGTAATGGATGAAAATCTTGGTTATATGAACGCTGCAGCCAAATCACGGTGATAGGAGAAAACTAAAAAAAATACTGAGTCGGTTGAAGCATCCACAAGAAAATCGAACCAGGATCATATGGTGAATCGAAGGAACGACAGATGGCCTGCATCAAACTGTAGTCAGGTTCCTATTGTCATGACAACCAAATTTTCGACTGATATGATGCACAGGAAAAAATAACTAATTTTAACAAGCGCGTAAAATTTACTCTCGTCTGCACTAAATAAAGCAAACGTGAAAAACGAAATTGTTTGCAATCTTTCATACAACAGGCTAGATTCAGTGTTATCTGGCCTCACGTTGCTGCTGATCGTCATTTTGCTAAAAAAACACAGAAATGGCTTGCGGAAAATGTTCCGAAGTTTTAAGAAAAATATATTTGCCACCCTAGCAGTCCCGATATCAATCTTTTGGGTTATTTTATATAAGGCGTCATTGAGCTCAAAACTAAAATCGAAGTGGTGATGACATCTATGGGTCAAAATATGGTAAAATTAGCATGATGCAGCTTCCGAAAACTTCTAACTACACACTTAGAAAACATCATGAAAATTTAAGTCTCCTTGGATGCACATAAAGGGAGCCTGTCGTTAGACGTAAATTTACGTCGATTTTCAAAATTACCTTACAGTAAAAACTCTTAATTGTAATACACATGTCATGTAAAAGTAAGTCATGAAACATAGAATCACATATTGCAATGTGCTTCTCTTTAGTAAAATTTTCAATACAATCTATTCTATATGATTCTTTCTTTGCTTTCGATTTTGAATGATCTAACCTTACTAAATGTATGAAAATAAGGACAAGATAAGGCACTCAAAAAATTAGCACAACCATTTATGTTTATTGAAGAATTACGGTACGTTTTTGACAAAAAAGCAAACCTGTAGATAAATGTACAGACTATTATTATTCGTCGGTCATTAAAAACCTAAATCATGACAACGAAAGATTCGATAAATCTGCAATTGAAATGCACTTAATTTCTTTAAATATCCGAGCTATTGTGAACCTTCAGAAAGATTCACTAACAGCCGGCCTGACAGTGCCAAGGAACGATTTTAGTTCCTGAAAAGATTTCTTCATCTTTTGGAAACTACGATCATCAAGCCGGACGAGAATTCACACTCCTTCGCGTGATGAATGGATATTTAGTTAATCTTTTTGCTGTTTGAATTGATAAATAATGTTTGCATTCTCAGCATTTAAAAATGCTAGAAAATGTTAGTCTTTGTGATGCGATTTGCTTCATTTCATATTAACATATAACTATAAATTTTGCGACTACGAAATCATATCATATTTTTAAATAACGCTATCTAAGATACTCTCCAAAGGTAACAGAGGACGAACGATTTGAACTCACCATGGCAATGAAATGCGAGTCTGCCTTTAAATATCGTGGCACTCCGATATATTTCTAATAAATGGTGGACAAACTTATTACGACATGTGAAATCACCGACGATAGAAGTTTGACTTAGTGGTGTGCATGATGCTTACACCAAAGTCAACGGCCGAGTTAGTCATGAGAATCGTAACATTCAGTCTTCCGTCTGTTTTCCGTAGCTTTTCAAACTTAACTTTAATGTCAACACATGTATTTCAGAATACATCCTTATGAACTCAAAATTGAGTCATTTTTTAATTTAAGTCTTACAATATTTACGGGTCATAAGGATTACGTTACGCGTAAAATCCATTATTTTTAAGAGTGTCTGTGAGTCGTCGAATGAGAAGGTGATTTTTTAAATAATTTACAATTCCAATATGTAACGAAAGTAAATAAACCACAAACAATTCATTGCAAATATGACTAACTGGTGTTATTTTTCTAAAACATGTAGTTTACTGCAAAACTTCGTCACGCACCCTGTATGCACTCTACAATTGGTTGACTAATTAAACAAATAGAATGTGCTGCTTGCCTCCAGGTCATCGAGGGCCTCACAAGGCAATCCTACTACTAGTTTCAATTGGCGTTAAGTCCTAAAACATTCATAATTACACCTTAAAATTACTGTGAAAACATTGCTAGACGATTCGTTAAGTTGATTTCCATTAGTTAAAACATAGACATACATAATTAAATCTCGTTCCAAGAATAGCGGCTTCCCACTATTACCAACCTACATATCAAAGCTCTTCACGCGTTGTAGCAAAATTCAAAACATCCTCCATTTGAAACCAACGAACACGAGTTGTCACGTGAAATCCTGTTTCCACCTGAAAGGAGTTCAACTATGAGTGAACGTTTGATCATCAGCCGGTGGAGCGAATAGATAAAGCCTTTGGCGCGTGTATTTTCTTTCGACGACTCCGACGACGACGATGATGACGATGGCAACATGCACCACATTCCGAGTAGTGAAGTCACATCATTCCCCGAGCACGACACTGTGACAACCCAGCAACACTGAACCGTTTATTCCGTGAACGTACAAACAAATAACACAATTTAAATACATTTTCTCCACTCGCTCTCACAACTCTATTTTGTCCCGTCCTGTTTTCGTTTCCGATTGGGTTGTGTTCATTGAACACTTCATGCAAACGACAGGAGCAACAATGATGCGAGGCAAAAAAAATGAATATGAATGTACACCCATGAATGTGCGGAGAAGAGCTGAACTACACGTACAGCAATGATAAACAAATGTACCGGAATCGTATGAGATGAATAGTAAATTTTCTGGCAAGGAGGAAATTTATTGCAGACTATAAGTGAGTGTGACGAACATTTAGCACTCTGAGTCGGCCCAAAATTCAAATAAATTCGTCTCGAACTAAGCTTGCAATACTCGTCCGAAGAACATGTTGCCCCCAAAACACACGAGATGATCATCCCAAGGAGGCAAGGGGTTCGAAATTCCGGACCCTTGAGTCGAGAAGTGAACGTGCGTTCAATGTTTTATGACTCTCTGGACGTCACTTTTCTGGCAGTAAAAAAAAACAACGGGTTGCTGAGTGTCGGGGGAAAGCATGCACGTGTGATCAGACTACCGAAGAAGGTGTTGTGTTTTGAGTCTCAGTGTGGGTGTGTGTGTGTTTTCAAAAATGATGAAAATTCAGAACAGGACTCAACGAGCAAGTAAACGAAATTTAAGAAATGGATTTTACCTGCAAATATTATTCCGATATTTTTTTGTGATGTTCCATGATAGAAGAAAATCTGTTTGATTTATTTAGTCGATTAAAATGATATAAGTACAAGGTTGACGAGAAGCTTTCTAATTTCCGGTAATAACAAGATATCTAAATTATGATGGTAATAACTTATAGGAACTCCGCAAATCAGCGATGAAACGCACAGAAAAAGTAACTAACTAATCCATCTCCGTCTTTATTTGCTTGGTTTCGATTCTCGCCCCGAAATTTGCTTCCACCGAAACCATGTGCCTCTGGACGGCGGCGGCGTGGTGACAATGACGATAACGCCAACATCCGGCATCCGAAAAAAAGCCGTCGGTAAGCGCTGCCTCTACGACAGTCACTGCATCCCGAATGCTTACTGCAAGGGACAAATGATCTGTACGTGCAAGCGGGAATTCGGATATCTCTCGCCGGATAAGTGGTCATGTCAAGGTAATTTATCAAATTCTTCTTTTCCCATCTTTGCTCTCGAGCATAACTTCTTTGAACTGCATCTTCAGATGTGTGTCCGTTCTGGACTCGGAACAAAAATCTCACAAACAACACGATCTAACCTCCCTCCCAACCGCCCCACTTTCCAACGATCCGAGACTTAATGCAGCACTAATTTATCCCTTTTGATTATAGCTTCAGCGGCAGACTCGTTGCACAGCCGGAAACCGACAAAGATGGCAACGACGCCGAGGACGCTCCTGGCAGTCTCAGCGGGTGGAGTCATCATTATTCCACTTCTTCTCGTTAGCAGCTGGCAGTTGGAGATAAATTTATTTACAGTTTGATTGGATTAAAAATAAGCAACGGCAATGGAAGAGTGGAAATATGGAACCTGTGACCCCGCCACACCCATTAGCAACCGAGCAGCGAACGATGGAACGGAACGACGGAGTTGTGCCGCCGTCTTTTCCTTTTGCTTCTTCTCAGCTGGTGCCGGCAGCATCCCAACAGCTCCCAGCATTTCTGCTTCTACTACTACTTCTACTACTTCTACCAGTCAGCCACTGAGCCACTGCAATCATACATTACGTATTTGGTGCAAGTCGTTTTTCTTACTCACCCAACAGAACACAGCTGCCCAAAAATTTGCGAGGATTGGTTGGACACGGCGAGAAAAGTTTCAAGTTCTTGGCATGATTATTTTAAAGAATTAAAAGGAATAAAAGCTAAGTTTTCGTTGTTCGTTAATTTTTCTTAGAATATCAATAAATTTAACGAGAAACTGTGAGGCGTGACTTTTGGTGAGATCAGTGACGATCAGCGACATTTCAAATGCACCCGAGAGTTCAGGGACCGCAACAACTCCTATCCTATTTACTTGCGTTTGACAGGAAAATGACGGCCCGCCAGATCCCTGTGAGAGCTTTATAGAAGCAATTCCATGAAGCCCTCGTTCATACCGCGTTATATCCTGCTGAACAATGCATTGGGTCCTAAGCAACCCCCGAGCATCTTGACAGATGAGCTTAGTTTCACGTACCCATCTACAAATTGTAGATGTCTCTACCGCTCGCATAAACAAAAGGGCGATCTATTTTTGATACTACTGCTTTTAAGCTTTGGAATACATGTTTTCGTTTCCTTGTGTGTGGATGTTAAAAAGAGTGAAAGAAGAAATTTTTATTGAGGCTTAATGTTGATGTGGCTATCTTTCCATTAAGGGACTGTTCATAAACCACGTAGACCGAAATTTGACACTTTCAAACCCCCCCTCCCCCCTCCCTCATCGTAGAATTTAGTGGAGTCCCCCTTAAAGTCTACGTAAACTTTATCAATTTCATTTTTTTTTAATTTATGGAAAATGTTCTATAAAATGTGGCTATGGCGGTTTGAAGAACGATTTATGAAGTAAAACTGAAACGATCAGGTTATTCAGTTATTCATTTTTATTTTGTTTCATAAAAATAGCATAATCAAAAAATAACAACAATCAATTATGCAAATGCTAAGGATGCTCATACCATGGCTGCTTGAACCAATAACTAAAGTTCATTAGCGAAAGTTCTGGATTGTTTCTTGGATGTCAAGTCCAATGATTTCAACAAAACGTGGTTCTATCCAAAGAGTTTCCGTAGCGCCGTTCTCGTCGACCTCACAAAGAATTTCTTCCTGGCGTTGTTGCAGAATCTTAAGTGGCCTTATTTTCTTCGATAAAATATCTGCCTTGTGGATGCTTTTGCGTTGATCTGCGTTCACTTTTGTCGCAAAATGCAGTCCACAATCAAAGCATATGCGCCTATTTTTTTTTTGCTTTAGATATCAAGTTCAGTTTATCTTCTTTGAAGGTTTTCCAAAGCAAGTCGACTTTTTCTCAAACCTCTTAATGTTTTTTCTACTTTGCCCCACCCTGCACGATAGAATTGCTGACAAGTATCACAACCGCTTATAATTAAAACCCTCTACTAAATGTTTGTCAAATTGGAGCAAGTCAACTATCAAATATTATCGCATTCACATATAAATGAAAATACTCAATGGTTGACATCATAAACGTACAAATTGAGTTGGTACCATGCATTCGATCTATCAATGTTGTAAAAAACGAATAGAGAAACAAATCCAACACGCTCAAATTACTGTCTCTTGTTATCGTTTTTTCCTCTCGAAAAGATAATTAGAGACAGTAATTTTAGCGTGTTTTAACCCGTTCACATTGCAACCTACATTACGTGATCTTAATATCAAATGCCACGCAAATTATTTTTGGTGAAAATTAAAGCCTGTCAACGTTAATTTCGGACACTTTTATTTCAGTGTAGATTTTGAATTATTTCATGGTTCGCTGAAACGTTTCACTTATATGACAGCTGGAACTCTTCACTTTATTTCGTGGTACAACATGGTTACATTCTTGTTGGCAGCAAAATCCGAATTTATCGGTACGCGATCTTGCCAAGAAACTAACGCTACCGAAAAGTACCATGTTTTGTATTCGTAAATCATTTTGTGGATCGGAAGGTGGAACAAATCGAAAAGTATGCTCCCGATAAATAAACAAGAAGGTGATAGCCATTATTGAGAAAAATCCCAATCCTTCTGTGCAATATGTGGCGGTAAAGTCAAAATCATACGTACAAAAAGTTAAGCAGGGGCAAGGACTGAAGCCGTACAAAGTGAAAAAGGTGCCTAACTGTGATGACATGCAAAAAATCGTGCTACGGTGCTTGTCACCAATTTTTTGCAAACATTTTCTTGTATCAAAATGGATGATGAAACATATGTACTCGCAGACTTTAAATAGCTTTATGGTCTGGCTTTTTATACCGCAATGCAAGGGAACGCCGTTGTCAAGCATTTCCGGACAAAGAAGGTGTCAAAATTTTCGAAGAAGTATTTGACTTGGCAGGCCATATGTAGTTGTGGTCGAAAATCTTAAAGTTTCGTCTCTACAGGCACTATTAATAAGGATGTGTACGAAAAATAATGTCTGCAAAAGCGGTTGCTACCGTTTATCAGAAGCCACGATTCTCCAGTCTCCAGTCTGTTTTAGCCGCTTGTCACTATGCGAAATCCGTCCTGAAATGGTATAAGGCACAAAAGGTCAAATACGTGCCAAAAACAGCCAATCCACCAAACTGTCCAGAACTTCGGCCAATAGAAAAGTACGGGGCACTAGTTATGTGGAAACTCTTCGAAACTAAGAAGAAAGCAAATGGCACCGATGATTTCAAATGAAGGTGGAAAATCGTCACGGCGGACGTATCCGAGGATACCGTACGGAACCTGATGCGGGTGTACCACAGAAAGTTCGAGAATTCACCAGAAAGAAGGATTACTATCTTAATCACTGTTTCTAATGTACATATACAGTAACTGCACAGAGAATAGACATCCAGGCTCGAACTTTTTCCCAATTTACTGTGTAAATTTTTTAAAGCAAACCGTTGGAAAATCAGCGCCGCCTAGTCTAGGTTTCACCAAACTAAAATTGACAGACTATCAAATCTCAAATCAAATCAAATCAAACTCGCGCGTAGGTGGCGCCATCAACATACGAATCACCAAAACTAACGGAAACAAGCTATAATTTTAAAATGGCAGTTACAGAAATTTACACACGGAGGGCACTCTAGCTTAGATGTCTGTTCTCTGTGGTAACTGTTCGCTTACTGGGTGCTGTTTAGACTGGGCTGCTTTTTAACTGGGCGTTCAATAAATGGGCTATAGCCCAGTTAAAAAGCAAATAAACTTCAAAAAACAGCATTTGACATTTTGTTGTCAATATCAGCAAGGGGCATGTCAAAGGTATAAGCGTTTCGTAGAGTATTGAAAAATGGTTAAATTGTACGAAATTGAGTCGTAATTTTATACAAACTAAGTCAAACATTATGCACAATGGGGTTGCACAATAAGCTACATCGTAATAACGCATCAGACTTAAAAACAATATTTAATTTATGTATTGTGCAATCAAATATCCCAACCTAAATCTGATCGAAAGACCCCTCGAAGTTTATTTACATTTGAAATGTCAGCCCAGTTACCGAGCAGCATTCGCTAAAGCTTGTAGTACACTGTTTGTCCAATAGCCAAATATTTGTCATAGGCAGATAGGCATCTGACAAACATCCGTGATATCTGTCAGCTGTCTAGCTGCCTATGCCAAATATTTGGCTATTGGACAAACAGTGTACTACAAGCTTACTGAGCTGTACACTTGAAATATTGAGAAGTTTGTGGCGATACTTGAAATACGGGAAAAAAAAAGGGTTCTACAGACCACCGCGACTGCGTAAACCTGAAAACTTAAACTTTTCCGCGCACGGGGAGACATTACGAACCGGAGGAAAAATACGGTGTTTACACGACGGCCGATATGAGATAACTGTACATTTTCTACAAAACTGTACAATTCAATTCCACGCATCAACCACTACTACTTTAATGTACTAACAATGTTACTACTGATTTTAAGAAAGTAGTGCTGCCTGGTAATAAAAGAAAAATCTAATAAAACACACGCGAATAGTTATGGCTTTTTCATCCTAACGCCAAGCAATATATATGTATCTTGCATGATTCGGTAATCATCATTAATGTATTCATTAGCATAAATCAAGATAAAACTACGCTAAAATATTCTTCTTAATTTTTCTCACCACAATCGGCGGGTATTACCTACTTTTACTCGGGATACCTTGTCACTTTTGACAACATCACTTATCTAACTTAACGAAACTTTGCTGTCATGCCACTTGTCGACCGACCGACAGCAGGCAAAACAAAACGGCAATCTCGTGACGGTAAACGCTCTGAAAAAGTGATTAATTTATCCTAAATGCGTTGTTAAAAGTTAATATTCCAGTGACCAATAACCCGTGTGTTGTTGAGAAATATTGTGCCTATCGGATCAGGTGTATCGGAATCGGTTATGATCTGCAAAGTGTTTTTTTATGCGAATACGGCACAAGGAAGCATTCATTGATTGCTTTTGTTCCCGTTAGAATCCCAATCCCATTACTGGTAGATGCGAGGGATGAGAAGTTATGATTGTGTGAGTTAAGAAAATGCATTTTGCCTACATAGCCGAAATCCCGTTATAATTAACGAGCCTATCGAGCAAACCGTGTCAGTGTAGTGTTTGTTTACGTTTTGGTTTTGTAGACGCAAAGTTACAGTCGTCATAGCTAGAAAAAGAAAAAATAACTTAGTGAAGTGAAAAATCCTGCGACTCGAAGTTCGCGACCATCTAAGAGGTGTTTTGTTTTGAAAATTTTGTAAATCTACTATGTAGTTCTTCGGTTGTCACAGCTCGATAAAGTTTTACAGTGAAATCTACGCGTTGTGCGTTCCCATAGGGAAGGAAGAGGTTTCGATTATGTTGGTATGTTTTGCTCTTACGCTACTTTTTTTTCTTGATTTTTGACGAATGGAAAACACCCAATGTTTTGTTTGTTTTTGGGTCCCTAAGTTCGTAACAGCAAGTGCCGTTTTTTTTTTTGACGATTGCTTCGCTATATGGAGACGCCTGTTGAGCCGTAAAATTCTTGGACTTGGTGGAAAGAAAAAAAGTTAATATTATTTCCGAGCCCCAAAAGCATGAATTTGCTCGAGTAGGCCCTGAATTCACAAGATATGGTCCCGTGCGACTTTTTCCTTTTCTCCAAACTGAAGATCCAAGTGGTCATGTGTAAGCATATGTGCGTCGCTTCACGTTCTCACACTCATTATCTATAATACACTGCAACGTGAGGCGTGAGGTGAGGTTCACACATCAAATATGTTAAAGTAAATTGATGTCATGTTTTTTCCGCCTCTTCTCCAAATTACGATCCATAACCAAAAATGAAACAATATCTTGCGCTCTTATTTTCGGTGTAGATTCAAATGAGAAGCTCGAATCAAATTTCACCGTGTCATCCCAAACTCCACGGCTTGATGTGCTGAACAAGTGCACAGGGAGCCCACCAAAAACGGAAATGCAACGGAAACAATGGCCGCCCTGCATAAGGCGTTCACTTCACTGACTGTTGGCTGCTGGGCGCAAGGGGCGAGAAGTAGCATAACAACCCGGCACAACATTCTGGGACATTCCGTGCTGTTCCTGATGAGAATGACGACGTTCCTCACGACCTAGCCCAACCCGGAAAGACTCGGGACGCTGCATCCACCAGGCCCGAACGCGAGCCCCAGCTGCCAAAGGGAAATCGAAATAAGATTAGTTCGCACGTTCGCTGCCGGCAGCAGCAGGAAGCATTCGTTGTAAGCTGAATTTTCGAAGGACCCGCTTCGAGGGACAGGAGGAAGGGCATTCGAAATCAAACAGAAAACGATTTCACATTTTACGACGAGTTTTACATTGGAACGCCATCATCATCAGCAATTCTGGAGAAGTTCTGGATTGGGAGTATGCTCGGAGACAAAGCATTTTGCAAAAAGCAGGCAGGCGTTCGAACGAAAACAGCCTTTTCTCGTTTTTTTTCGAAGCGCTATTTACTCAATAAAATCAATGTTGAATTTTCGTGTTTCTTGAGAATTTCATTAAGTTGGAAATGTTTGCCACATCGATCATTCGATTGCTTTCGAGTGCTGCTGCTGCTGCCGTTGCCACTGCAGTTGAAATGAATTGTGTGTGCGTTGTACAAACACCCAGGCAAATGCGATGGCAATTGAAAATAAATCGGTACATTTCTGGAGGCCCACGGCAACGCACGAATCCGCTCCGGTAATAGGAAGTGCTGAAGTGCGGGAGAATTGTTTTAATGGGTTTTAAACAGCTTTTATTCCAAGAATTACCGCCTGATACAAAAAAAAAAACATTTTAAATTGTCATGTTTCGATTTACGCGTCAGAAAGGCACAAATTCTAATGTTAAGATAGATTTGCAATATATTTTGCCACTAATCAATTATTTTTTCTTCAAATCCACTCTATCTTCTTTTTCTTCGTTTTTTTTTTAAATTCCAAGCTTGGTAGCTTCATCATTACAAACATTTTGTTAGCAAGGAAGGACCCAACGAACTTCCCTGGGCATTGGAAAAACCTTGTGGTAGATTGAAAACTACCAGGTCCCAGGGCTTGGACTGGATCTTTACCCAAACGGGAAAGATGCAAACCAGTGTTTCCAGGGGTGATGTGGACCAGAAGTGCATTTGAACCCACTAGTAGTAGCATTTTCACTTTTAATTTGACAACTTTCCTTATTTTAATACAATATAGAATTTGTATAATTTCAATAATATTACTACCACTCAAAGAATCGTCTACTTTTATTATAACTGAGTTTTAATATGGGTCTGCAATTTTCAGGAAAGCATCACCACACAGATTCTCCATTTGGTCTGGCTGTTGTTGGCAGAGGAGCGAATATTTTTGTATACTTCTAGAACGAAAAAAGAAATTATGCAAGAAGGATCAGCATGGCGAGGCTTGGAGCCTGATGCAAATCCGAGTTTCATGGCGACGCAAAATGGACTGGCAGGCATCTTGGCCTATGGTTGGAACAAGACCAAGTAGCCGACCAAGAAAGACCTACGTGGACGAAGCACATGCATGCGAGTATCATCTAAGGCGATATGTTCCCAACAAATCAAAAGTAATAACAACAGTGTGGGTAAGTAAATCAGTTAATATTTCCAAAACTACATACACATCATACATACAAACATAACTGTATATTAAAAAACCGCCCACAAATACCCATGTCCAACAGAGCAGCTTATTTTCTCGATGAGTGTAACGCCAAATATTTTGTTCCATTTGGGAGCGTAGAATATGGGAGATAGCTATTACATTATCACACCTGTATTATATGAAATTGCGCAGATACCAAAAACTGCACTGACACGAATATCACTAACAACGTAATGACACAGATAAAGTACAAAAACACGGACTTTAAAATAAATACCTGGACAACAAAACGCGTACACACTGACTGATACTGAATCCCAAAATTTTTCAAGAAGATTATGTGAGCTGATTTCGAAAGCCCGGTGTTTATTTGGTCACCATAGACTAATCCTTCCGGCATAATCACTTGAGAGTTTTCAAAAACCAACCCCGATCATTGCAATCCTATGGGGATAAAAAAAAAAGGAAGGACCCAACGAACTTCCATCCAATTAAAAGATGATAATTTTTTTACAGTGGTCCAGAATGTGAATTTAGCTGGAAAGATACATTTTCAGTCTAAGTTTGAAGTTTTGGTGCTAAATTGGCTTTAACAAAGTTGTTTCTAAAAACAAGGCGCTTCTTTTGGTGTGAATGAAAATTAGGGTGGTATTATTTCGAAAATCTATCTTTATCTGCAGAAATAAAGTCATTTACAGAAATAAAGGCCTTTGCTGTTATCCTGGCAACTGAAAATAGCTGGGACGAAAGCTTACGCAGTGATGAAATATTTGGAAGTACGTAAAACGTATTCAGAGAAATTTTCATGCGTCTCAGAAGAAGTCAGGCGGCGGAGTTTTCATTGCCATTTCGGCCAATTATAACTCAGAAATTATTAACTCTTCCAAATTTATGAATCTGAGCATGTTTTGGTTGAATCACACATAGCAGGTGAGGCACACGTATTTGCCTCGGTGTATTTTCCACCAGACCATGCTCATAAAAATGCTTATGAAGCCTTCTTCCAAATTGCTGAACAAATTTCATCTGAACTTCATCCTGAGGTTAAAGTTCAAATCTATGCCGACTTCAGTCAACGCCATGCCGACTTTATTCCAGACTTAAAATGAATATACCCTACTCCCAATCGTTGGGGATAATAAAACATTACAGTTCATTTTTGACAAAATAGCCACTTTGGGTCTTAACCAAATCAATAACATAAAAAATCAACAAAACCGCTATTTGGACTCTTTGTTAACGAATATTTATGAAGATTTCTGTGTGACCAAATCATTGACTCCCTTGTGGAAAAATGGAGCGTTTCACATAGCTATCGAATATTCTCTGTTCATGCATGAACATCAAAACCCAACGAATGTAAATACGAGGAAGTCTTTGAATACAGATCCGCGAACTACGAGACTATTAAACTTAGGTTAAACAGTGTCAACTGGCAAACAATTCTTAAGAATGAAGGAAATATCGAAACTGCTGTAGATATCTTCTACAGAATTTTACTGGAAATTATTTCCCAAGAAATACCTGTAAAGATAAAACGACGTCTCAGAAACACAAAGAATCCAAATAGCATTTGAAATGAAAAAAAGTTAGAGCAAAAAACTGCTTTCTTTTTAGGGACACCGGAAAAAATGCTCTAATTCGGTCATACCAAAATTTAGAAAAAATTATACCATCAAAGTTGCTTGAAATTATAATGTATGCCTTTATTTCTGCAATTAAAAAAGTCTGATTTGCGATTTCTTTGAAAATAATGACCACCTTAATTTTCATTCACACCAATAAAAAGCGCCTTGTTATTAGAAACAATTTTTGTAGAAGACAATTTTGCTCCAAAACTTCAAACTTAGGCTGAAAATCTTTCCAGCTAAATTCGTATGGACCACTGTGCAATGGATGTTAGAGAAGACTGCATAAATAGAGGATGGGATAAATTTCTTGAGATCTAATTTAAGAAAGAGAAGAGACATATCTAACCTGACTTAGAGGCTTAGCAACGTAAATTATATTTGTAGAATCAGCATTGATTTTTTTACTTTTACGACTAAGCAAGGGTTATTTTGGAGACGACCTCGAAGGTGATCTATCGTATTGCAAATATATCACAAAAAACTTTTTTCAAGTAATAACTATCAGCAATCGAAATGATATCGCTTATGTGATGTTTATTGTTAAAATTTACCCGTAACGCTGGTAGATCACCTTTTCGTGGTACGTTACGTGGTATCAGATCTACCACCATATTTGTTTTTTGTTGTCAAATGAACATCTCGTAGTCTTTATTACATTTATGTCCTGTGAAAAGTGACAATACTCGGAGGATGGGCGTGGAGTAAAATATGATTAGTCTTCATTTATGTGAATTCTCATTTTCTATTTGATGTTCTATAGTTTGAATTGGTTATGACTAGGGCTCTGATTCATAGTCAGTATCGGAGCCATAGTTTGCTCTCACTCCTCAAAGGGTTTAAATGGCAAAAACTTTCAATAAAAGTCGATTCATTCAACAAAGGATACGGGATAAACTACAATAGCTTAAATTACTGGTCGCAGTGATTATGTCCCGAACAGAGGAAAAAAACCTCGAAATGGGCGTGATTCCCCTCAGGAATGCTCATGATTGAATGACTAATATGAGCTGGAGAGTGTGTGAGGGGTATACCCATAGCGGCCATCTGGCGGTACAGCATCGGCCAGAGAAATTCCCTTCCCTGGACGGACAAAAAGTTGCGAGCGGAAATGAAAGACGACGCTCTTCGACGAAGAACTCTATGTTGAGGCACTTCAGTTCGCGGACGAGCTGACGAATACCTTAGTAAAGGCATGTGACGCAACCAAGCCGAGGAACAAGCGGCACCCAGTTAACAGGTGGAATGAGCAACTCCGCATCCTTCGTGCTAGAGTCAGACATGCCTAGAGAGCTAAAACCACAGTAGACAGAAAAGTGTGGTGTTCCGTGCGGCCTGAACTAAAACGAGAGATAAGACTGAGCAAAACAAACTGCTACAAGGAGCTGTGCCGATACCACTGAGTGAGGCGTACCGTATTGTGAAGGCGAAGATCAAAGGCCTGACATGCAGCAATCTATGTTCAGAAAAACTGAAGTTTATCGTAGTCGGACTGAAGTTTATCCAACGACGTGGCCATGTACACCTGATGTGCTGCAGAAATGTCTAGAGGAGGGCCTTTTCCCGGACAGGTGGAAAACACAGAAGCTAGTGCTGCAGCTCAAGCCAGTAAAGATTTCGAGGATCCAGCACCCTATTGGCCAATATGCCTGTTGGGTACGCTCGGAAAACTCTTGGAAGAATCATCCTCAGCAGGCTGGCGAACGCGCGGGCTATTAAGGATGCAATTCGGTTTCCGGAAAGGAAGTCTACGGTGGATTGTATTCGGACAGTGGTCGAGACAGCCGTAAAGTCATCCAAACAGAAACTGAGGAGCGATCGATATTGTGCTGTTGTAACGATGTAAGAACGCCTTCAATAGCGCCAGCTGGGATGCTATTGCCGAGTCGCTGCACAGAATGACCCTGATTACCTGTGCGGAATTCTGAAGATTTACTTTCAGAATCGGGTATTGATCAATGAGAGCCCCTAGGAGCGAAATTCGGTGAACATCACGGCGGGAGTTCCGCAAGGTTTCTTACTTGGCCCAACACTTTGGAACGGTATGTACAACGGGGTGCTGACGCTGAAGCTTTCCAAAGGCGCATCGTATTATCAGTGAACAGTGGAACACTGCAAAAAGGAAAATGTTGTCGACCGAAGCAATTAATCGGCATAATTGTAAACTAGATGCAGGCTTCAAGCTGCAGATAGCCCACCATAAAACGGAGGTGCTTTTGATCAGCAACTGCAAATCGGTGCAGCAAGCAGAAAGCATCATCGGAGGGCATGACGTATCCTCGACGTGGGTGCTGAAATATCTAATTTCCACAACCACGTAGATTATGACTGTGGGAAGGCGACGAAGGGGATACAAAAGTCCAGCCTGGATCTCAGCGCTGGGAGCCAAGTGAAACTGGGCAAAGTTGTACAGCACGTTCAGGTCGACCATGACCACACTCATAGTGCCGATGACGAAGTGCAGACCTCTGTGTTGGGTAAGAAAATCATAATAAAATGTGATGATCTGTAAGATGTTTTTTGAAAGATATGTACAATTTATGGAGAGAAAATTTGATTTTTTCGATGACCTTAACGACTAGATCGTATAATTAGATCCGGCTTAGATGCCTGAAACTCTCATGAAATAATTAGAAAATAATAAAGTAATGAGCCCTTAACAAGATCTGAACCAGTCTATATGGAATGCTAGAAATGCCTTTTGGAAGTTCTTAAGTGGTGATCTTGAGTAAGTGCACCAGCAAATTCGAAAGAAATCCGAAAGAAAATCTTGAAAAGAATCTTCACGTGAATGTTCACCCGGAATGAACGGTAGTAAGTCCTCGAATGGTCCTCGAAGAAGAGTACTGAAATATATGGAGCATATTGACATGATAATTTGGGAGAAACTCGTAAAAAATAGGATAAAGGCTTCAAATGTTATTGGAAAAGGTCTAGTTAAACCGTTCAATTAGGTCTCATCCATCTCTGGAGAAATTTACAGGACGTAGACTGTAAATATCTAGAAGAAGATCATTTGAATATCTCCAGGATGTCCTTTTGAGGCTTCTGAGCAAGAGGTTAAAAAAATGCAGCAATTTTACAAGAAGATTTGAAAAGTATTGTTGTTCGGAAGATGAAATCCACTAGAATATCTGGATTTTTTTTTCTGGAGGGTTTTCACTAAAGATTCCTTCGCCCATATTTTGGAAAAAAAACTGGAAAAAGCAGCATTTAAGTAGATTTGAGCAATGACCTTTCAAACCCTGGTAATAATAGTAGTAGTAAAACATGGAAGAAACTTTGGAGTAAATCTCTTCAAAAATTGTAAAACCTAGGTGTGAAGCACGATTTTGTTTATCGAAATATCCGAAGGTACACAGAAAAAATAATGAATTTTAACAGGCGCGTAATAGTTCACATCGTTTGATTCCAAGCCAAAGTAAGAGTAAACAACGAAATTGTTTGCAATCTTTCATACACCATACAACAATCAGCCTTATTCTGCGTGGCGGGTGAGTCGACACGACTCGCTCTCATATACGAGGTGACTCTCCGTGCAAATCAAATGGTTAGAGTTAGTCGTGTCGACTCACACGCCACGCAGAATAACCCTGAATGTCTGCAATTTTCCATACAACAGAATGAATTCAGGCGTTATCCGACTTTGCATGAAATATCCCATTACTTTCTGCCGAATTCAGCATTCCCTTGAAGAGCATTAGATAACGCAGAAAATTCAATGTTTCTTGCAAACTGTGTACCGTGGCACTTTATCATTGGTCGACCTCGCTCGGTAAGAGATGCTCGAATGGTTAAAATCGTCAGGGAACGGTCTCGGGATTTGTTGAAAATCTCAGCGGCCGTTACATTAATCCGTTCCTAGATCCGTGAGCTGCAGTCATGAATTCGAGAACAAGCAAAAATAGCAAGGCAAAATTCCTGAAAACTTCCCGGTCGCTTTCATTTTCGGGAACGCTTTTTTTCTGTTTATAGAAAATGGCTGCCGAACTGATTGTTTCGAAATCCTCTGTGCAAATCATTCAGAAACAATAGGCATTCAAAAAAAAAAAAAAGAAAAGTTCATGAGGTTTCCGAGCCATCGAAGAAGAAAAGGTTCCAGAGAGCGAGTCTTATTCTATCGCGGCAAGCTCGTGAGGAGTTCATCTTTTTCGACAAAAAAGGATTTGCCCAGCAGCAGTCCCACAACGTACAGAACGACAAATTGTGGGCTTCCATTTTGGAAAATGTGCCAGATAGTGACAGGAACTTGTTTTCGTGATACACATAAATATACATACACAGCAAAAAATAATTAATTTTACATGTTGTGTAAATGGCGAGCATTATAAAAACACATCGCTTAAAACTATGATTAGCTTGAATTTTCAGCTTAAAATCATGCACACAATAAGAGCATGTTAAAACTCTCAAATTTACACGATTATTTGATTAATTTTCAGTTGATGTGTAATTTTTTTCAAAGAGAGTGAAATTTAAACGAAAAATACCCAATTTTCAACGACATCACCTATAGAATTCAATGCTCGTGTAAATTTATACAAACCTGCACCAAAAATCCAATATGGCCGGCATATAAACTCAGTTTTAGTTTCCAACCGTCGGCTTTTAGCGTGTGTCGTTTCCGTGAATCAGAAAATGTCCGAAATAATCCGGTGTAAGTGTTGCGATATCGGATTGAGAAGCACTTTTTTCAAATCAAATTTCGAGCTTTAACTTGTTCATCACTTGTTTGTTACTTCCGGTATAAATTTAGATCTAATTAGACCTGCTCTATAGGTATACGTGTTTGACGTGTTGGTTTTGTGGCATATTCTGCTACAATTACATATTTGCCTAATTGCTTGATACATCATCACCATAAATGTTTTAAAATGTGTCATAGTAACAGGTCCCAGTCTGTATCACAAGCAATCTAATTTCTGCTACTTTACAATGAGACATTGAAATCTGCACGCAGTATTATAAACTGTAATTAGAAATTAGAAATCTGCGGATTACTTTCCAAAGTACTTTATGCAACTTCAATGGTTCGAACATATAAAATTTAGGGGTGCGGTGGCAACACAATAATATAGGGAAGAATCACCGACTGTTCATGATGTTACTCCATTTCATTACTGAAAGTTTCATCCCCAATACCAACTAATATTTTTATATTTTTAGAAACAAGTTTCAGGAAGGAAGCAATAAATATTTAATTTTAAATGAGCATTTAAATATGCTAGTTCAGTTTGAAGCCACTCGTGCAAAATTCAATCGATCTTCAATTTTACATGCATTGATAATTACAGGCATGTAAATATGAAAACTAATTGAATATAACATTAATTTGCATGCTCCTTTTGTGTGCATGTATATTCATTGAAAATTACAAAATAATTTTAACTGTGTATGTATGCCAACAAATCGTACAGAATACAAAAATGTGGCTTATTCGTCCTAAAGTGGAGGCTATAAACGTGCAAATTTTATTGCTTCCTTCAAGGAATCGATTTAACATTGCGTGCGATTTAATATCTAATATCAAAATCGATTCGAAAAGGTTTGCGATGTGATATAATCCAATTTAGTTTGTGACGCAGTATGATGAAAAAATGATGCATCGCATATAAGTCGCAAATGTGTATTCTTTACGATTAAACTTATATATAATACGAAGTAGGTCACAATTATATGGGATTTTAACTTAAAATTTAGGAATATTCGATGCTATCTGAACACTGTTCTACGACTTATGGTTATCTGGGATGTATTTGTATGACATTGCCTCAATGTAATCAATAAGATAATTGAAATTGCTGTTGCGAAAGTTGTTCAAAAACATCATAAACATATCTGGAAGAACTCCTTTCAAACAAACAAACGTCAACTGAACAGCATCTCGATTATTGATTCTAATATGTCCTTAAACTGAATAAATAAATCATTTTGTATCACACCCTTTTAGTGTTTCATTCTGTGATTTTACTGGTTCTGATCAATCACGAATAAGTCAAATTAACTTCCAATGCGGAATATGATTTATTTCTGATGAACAATGAAAAAATTAAAGCTGCTAATAAAGTCGCGGAGAAAATGTCCCAATAAAGCACGCCATCGATATCACCTTTAACGACCCACCAACCGATAAATCCGCAGAAATTAATTCCGCCGGGGCGTGAAAAAATAATTAGTCTCGTTATGGCACCCATGCTTGTCGCTGGTGTTGTTTGTGTTATAATTTTCCAATATTTTTATTTTAACAGTTGGTCTCGCGATGCCACAGACCACCGTCGACTACCTCCATACATATAGGGTAAATGCTTTATACACAACTATTGGCACACTAACGCTGCTAACGTACCGCAACTATTGGAGCATTTACCCTATCGGCACACTTTGGTTATCAACCGATCGCAATAAATTTCAATATTATTAATTATTAAAAGCTCACTGCAAGAGGAATTTCCAACACCTGTTCAACGTCTTTCCCATTTCATTTTTCACACCCCAACAATCCCCCACCAATCAATTAATCACGAGGTGAAAAACTTGCGATGCTTCCCTTACGTAAACACGACAGCCACAACCACCACGTGGTTTCTACCGACTCGGCTTAGCTAGCAACCCATCAGCCAGCCGTTGCCAAGCCACGCTTCCGTTACCATGGAACTCCCACCCCGCATTTGTTTTGTTTACTGACGCCGCGTCTTTTATTGTCTGTTTGCATCGATTGAATACGGTTATATTTGCACAAATAAATCCGGATTTATTGACCCCTTCGAGAGGATGGACTTCCGGTTCCGTTGGATACGGGACCATCTGTGCCGTACCCTCGGAGTTTACGAGCCACGCTACATCGAAACGGTGCTGAACGAGTTCTACGATGAACTGGTTGCGTTTTTCGACGACGAAATCACCGACCACCAGGACGATGAAAAGCGGATATTCTTCGCCTACCGGACGTTCTACGACAAGCTGGTTGAGGAAGCGGTCGTGGCGATGGAACCGAGTGAGTTTCATTTTCGAGGATTGATTGAACTGAATTATGTGAGTGATTAATTGGGACTTTTTTTTCCGAACAGTTGTTGCGCCACCGGCCACCGAACCGGAGCTAGGTCAGAAAGAGAAGAAAGGCAAGAAGACGAAAGGTAATTATTGAATATTCTTTTTTAATGACAGCGGTAGCGAGAGCAAATATTCGAAAGATGTTGGCCGGAGCATAAATTCCTCTTCACTCGGGAACATCAATTTCAAGAAGCTCTGAAAGTTTCCATCTCAATTCAAAATAGAGAGAAGTATAGTTCTTCCTGGTGAAGTGGCTTAGTGCAGTCTGCATGCGGTGGTAAATCCTTGGCATGAATCAAAAGTTTTGCATGTTCTTCGTTCTTTCAACGCTCGGCTGGACGTAGTCATAGTCGTCGTCGTCGTTTTTTAGAGGACATAAATCTTTCTTCGTTCGTAAGGATTTCCATATTTTCCGGAGGATTTTCCCATATTACTGTGTCTTCTGCGAGAAAGGTATGCAGAAACGGGAATGTAGTTTAGGTGTTGTCTTGCTTCTAAACGAAAACCAATTCTTTTGGTATAATTTATAAGGATATCTGTTTGAATAAGATTGAGTAATGTGGCCACATTTTGTATCTGCTCTGGTATTTGAGGTAAGAGAGCGTTTTTATGTAATTGGTCGTTGTTTTTAAAATGATTTTGATTGGATGATTTCTACAGTAAAACTCGAAACCTTGATTAAGCATTGTGCGTTATTTTGTCCTCTGAAATTATATAAAATTATGATTTTCATTATACTTCATGCAAATACCCTTAATTTCAAGAAAAACAAAAAATGAAGTTATATGCTAATTTGTTGAAATTTTTGTCCTGTCATGATTAATGTTTTAAATGAAGGAGGATGTGTAGGGACTTTCCAGCTTCATGAAATGTTGAATGAATACTGTTGAAAGGATAAATGATCGTAACTAATCAAAAAAAGATTGATGTGCATAAAGTTGTTCAAGGAAGCCTATGATTCTGTCCATCCAATGAAAGCATGCTTCTCAGTGCTGAAAAGTCGTTTCATGTAAACCATATTATTATTATTATTATCCGACATACTTTCACTTCTCACCTACCCCATGAAACTTTCACATGCCCGTCTGGGCGCCAAATGCGGTTAGGCTCGGTGGATACATTCGTCAGTTCTGTAGACTTACATCCTAATTAAATTGCTTCAGTTAATTTAGTTATGATGATTCAGGAACCGCCGGACAGTTCCAAGAATCACTGCATTATGACTGCTGTTCAGTTCCTTTCAATTTTTTTTATTAATAAGTCAAATTCTTTTTCTTTTTCAAGTTCAGTTAATACAGAATACAGGGGAAATATTCAGCTAAGCTCCCTTTTTTACCGAATGCGATTACCAGATAAATTTCCTGGTTGACGGTTCCGGTCGCAATGTAAACGTTGCTCTTCAAGCCACCGGTACAGATGGCCTGCCACACCAGATATTTCTTCGTGAACTTTGACAGTTTAATGTGCTTGAAAAAATCTGCCACCTTTCCCCGTCCGGTTTCCGTATAAAATTCCTGTCCAGTAAGCTGTTTAAAGTCTGCCTTGACGTAAGTTTCATCGTCCTGTAACACGCAATCAAATTTCGTCAGCGTCGTCGTGTACAACTTTCGCGATTGTGCTTTGGCCGACAAATCATTGGAATAATCACTTTCTTGTAAGTCGACAGTTCAGCTCGTTTTGTAGCTCTATCCACGGCTGAAGACGCCACTCCCAGCATCTTTGCGACATCTCGGACGGAGAGGTTAAGGTTCCGCTCGAAACAGCGGGCAATTCTTTTTGTCGTCGCTGTGGTTTTCGATTTCCCCCCGATCCAGCTTTCATCAAACGTTCACAAAACACTTTTAATACGTTGGTAACAGTTGATTCAGCAACATTCAACAATTTCGCCAACTTGGAGTAGTTTGGATTTTCGCCATGCTCGTGCAAAATGTTGATGCGTTGCTTCTCTTCCTTCGACGACATTTTGATAACTGAAGTGCTAATTTCAAAATCAAAATAGAGGCATAATGCTACACGCACACATCTTCAAAATGAGGGGTGTGCAAAATGTTTTAATGCACGATGAAAGGAAATGAGTCAAGTCTAAATCGACCAAATTTTTATCGAAACACCCTTTATTACCGGAACTATATGGACCTCCTCCGAATTTCACATCTGCCTCAACTTCAAGGCCCAAATCGTGGTGCTTCGTAATCTTGGTAGAGAACCTTGACTGGAGGTTGCAATCCACCGGTTCACGACATCGATGCTGTTCTTCGTTTTGTCGTAGATCACAAAGTCAGGGTGATTGGCACGGATTAGGACATCTGTTAGGATCTCGCGATCCCAGTACAGCTTTATGCAACTATTTTCCAGAACCGGGTTTGGTAGGTACTTGTAATAGAGTTCATACTGGTTCACGAATTGTGATTCAGTGCAAGTTGTTGGTGCACAATCTTGACGACATCATCGTGACTGTGATACGTTACTTTTGCAAATTCTTGGCAGCCAACAACGACAGCGCGCTTCCGCATTTTCTACAGCGATCTTCTACTTTCATGAAGCTTTCAGTCTCTCAGATGAGACCACCTCGCAACAGCCACGTAGTCGACGCTACTTTGTCGACATGATGGGGATGTGTCCCATGTAGCTCCTTCAGGTTCCATGATGCGACTTTATCCTCTTTAGTTTTCAGGTCAGCTGATACCCATGGTCTGCTTCAAAAACATCACGGTAGACTTTGTGATCGGTCTGGCTTTCTACGAAATACATCCGCAACTGCTGGATCTGGGAAACACAGCGCTTGAATATCGGTAGCGCCTCTTCCTCCTTCAGTACGTGGCAAGGTGACTCTTTCGACGGCCGATTTAGGGTGATGCATGAGATGCTTAGTGAACGCCACTCGTACTCCTCGTTCTGCTGTAGGTCAACAGGGGCACGGCAGACGTGTCAATCGCATTTATCTTGTTGCCGGCCGACAAGTACGACCTCAGAACACGGTTGACTCGATACAGGAACTTTTCCTGCAATTCCTTCTTGATAGTTGTATGGCGAATCCCGTTCAATTCCACAAAACCAAGGTACGTGTAGGTCTCGCATACCTGTGAAAACTACCACCCAGGTAACCAATAAGTAGTTCCAAGGCGTCTTTACGGCAGCCTGTCAAGCAAATAAGTCACCTTAACTGCCACATAAATGCCGATTTTGGCCCAATATACGGCTGCTTTACTGCAATGCTATGATAATGTTTCATCAATGCTATTTTGCATTCGAAATACTTATTACAGGTTTCAAGCATTTTAATAGCATTTAAATTCCAACATTATAACAGATAGCATTTAAAATGCTGATTTAATAGCATTTGAATTCAACATTATAACAGATAGCTAAAATGCTGATATAATGCTACTATACTGCTTGTTGCATCTGAAATGGAGATTTAGGGTTGATTTACTGCATATACTAATGCTTATTGGTTACCTGGGCAGTATCTAACGCTTTATCCCGAAGAAAATTGACGTTACTGAACTCCGGTACGACTTGTCGGTGCAGCTTTGCCACCGTTTCCGCAAACAGCTTTAAGTCGTCCATGTAAAAGGTGAAGGTAACATTAGCTGTAATAGCCTAATGACTGCACCATCTACCTTGTGCAACTGCAGTATCTTGATAAAGTACGAGTCGTACGCCTTCTAGTAGTCTGACTAGATCGATGATGACCAGATATTTGCAGCCTTGCGTTTTTTTCCAGCAGCCCTTCTGTTCTTTGGCCATGATATTATTGGCTTGTACCTTTCTATTGATCACTGTCGAGAGCATTTTGTGCAGGCTTGAAAGGCATGTTATTGGCCTGTACTTGGCTGGATTAGCCGTATTTTGGTCCTTTGGAAGAAGATAGGCTGCCCCTCTAGTAATGAATTCTCGTAGCCGCTGGGGGTCCTTTAGTAAAACCCAAAAGATAAAAAGGTGGCAAATACTGCAATTGCAGTTTTTGCTATCATATCTTCAGAATTCTTGATTCTTGAGAATGATTAAAAAAAGGCAGCTTTGCCCATAATGATCCACAAAGCGTTTTATGGAATAAACGAAGCCATGCAAGTGTGTGTAAGCGGTTGGCAGCACACAGGTTCCTCGGAACAAATTTATCGCTGTGTGCTTAATGCCTCGACAGTCGAAGCAACCGTTCGACCGTCAACAACTTTTCAATATGAGTGAGATAAACCACAGAATGCCACAACGCTATTGGCCACTGTTAGAATTCCGCTGTCAAGTGTTCCATTTTTATTTTCACTCGTCATCACACTTCGATCTTCCTCTATTCAAGTTTGCCCTTCTTTATGCAATAAACGAAGTCATGCAACTGTGTGTGAGAGGCATTTGTTTCTTTGCTGTATCGCCGGAGTGCCTCGACAATCAAAGCAACTGTGGGGCTTTTATTCCATTTATTTCATCTTTTAAAGTGGCTAAATTGTTTTGAACTTGAGCCATAACGTAGGCGTCCTCGGTTCAAATCATGATTGCGTATCCTGATCGTTTTTTTAGGGAGCCATTCAATTTCCGGACTCCATTTTTATTGTAATACACTGCACAACCTCACCTACACATTGAATTTTTCAAAGCGAATTGATGTATTGCTTTTATGCCCACGAACAATGTTGCATTTTCTCTTCAAGTTACGATCCATTACGAGAAATGCAACAAAATCATGCGAAATTGCATTTCAGTCTTTGTTTTTTATTTTGGGTGGCCGGTAGCTTCACGAATATACTGGACGGTAAATACAGAGATGGCCATGAATCCGATACCATTATTTCTATCCTCTTCCTCTTGCAACCTTCGTTGTAGTCCATTTTGTTGTTTCGGATGCGGTTGTAACACTCCCTTTCGTTAGTGTTAAAAATTCGGGTTTGCTTCTGCCGCTTTAATAATTCTTCCTACCGACGTATCTGTTTTGCAAGAACACTTAATCGCTCTACGTCCAGAACCTTAGTGAAGTAACGGAGCTCTGCGGGCTTGATAATTTCAGCTACGTGACGAATTAGCCTCGGTGCTCGGTTCTCCCCTTTTGTGCTGTGTTAACCGACGCCCTTCGTCGTTTCCGTGTAGGTACGTTTGACGACTGACTGACTGACTGACTGACTGACTGACTGACTGACTGACTGACTGACTGACTGACTGACTGACTGGCTGACTGACTGACTGACTGACTGACTGACTGACTGACTGACTGACTGACTGACTGACTGACTGACTGACTGACTGACTGACTGACTGACTGACTGACTGACTGACTGACTGACTGACTGACTGACTGACTGACTGACTGACTGACTGACTGACTGACTGACTGACTGACTGACTGACTGACTGACTGACTAACTTTGAGCACCAATGGATTCAGGATGGATTCCAACTTTGCAGACGCGAACCACATAATTTTCAGAAATTTGATGGTCTTGAATCGGTTAGTTTTGTGACTTAAAAAATAGGTTGAATCAACAATTATACGTGTTAGAAAAAATCTATGAGCGAGCATCAATGGATTAAAGAAGGTCCATTCTATAAAATCCAAGCCTAACATTTAAAGGGCAGAGTCAAATTAAATGTGACTACCAGTTAGACAAAATGTCCATAAATAACGCTTGCATTAAAAAAAATGGACAAAAATTGCCGATTTTTCATGGGTTTACCTTCACCCACACTGACGAAACTACCCTTGCAACATCAATCATAGTAACCCATGAGTCAGCAGACAAAATTTGACAGATTTATCAGAACTCTAACCGTGATGGCAAAAACAGTGAAGCAACTCCGTTGAAAAGTGTGCGCGTTCAAAGAACGGCACCCCGCCGCGCCGAAAACTGACATCGTGCGGAACTTTGTGGACGCCGGACACGCCCGTTCCGGCATCGACAACATCTTGGCAGTATTAGACCGGACGGTCGACGACCCTGAAGAGGAAGACCGAGGGACCAAGTTCCCCAAAAAGGTGCTGCTGCGGCTGACAATCAGCGATAAGGGGATGTCATAGCCGCTCTTCTTTCGCTACGGACTGGCCGTGAACGGAGAAATTTATAGTACGTAATGCCTGCCGGAAGTTGCATCGTTCAACAAGAAATACCATAAAGGCGAAGGCGCGGCGTTCTGCGTCGGTATTGGCGTCGGCACACTACTCGAACCGATCGTTGGAGGAGATGGAGCGACTGAATATCGACGTGGTACCCAAGTTGGCGAACCCGCCCAACGTCCCCCAACTGCGTCCTATTGAGAATTTCTGGGCCAACCTGAAGCGCAAGATCTAATCAAACAATTTTAACACGAAAACTGAAGAGGAAGTGATAAATAAAACGAAGAAAGAACTCATACACATGCCTACACGCATGTTTTCGTCCGCCGTGGCGATTGTTCCGGTTAACTGCCAGAAGAGTGTAGAATTTTTTTACAAGCTTAAGCTTAAATAATTACCATGGGAAATTTCTCAAAAGCAATTATCTGTCTTAATTTTTTTTTATCACCATCCGAAAAAAAAAGTCCATTTTTTTAAATGCAAACGTTATGCGTGTTTTCGTGAATTTAAAACTCATTTTTCTCTTGGACTTGGACGTGATACAACAATTCTGAGCTCATTTTTGGATTCAGTGAATGGTAATCTATGCAACTCAATTAGAAATGCCGATGGGAGAAAAAAAAGTTTCTGTTTTGTCGAATTCTCAGTTCCGATTTACCTAAATTCTTGTTTACTCACACGCTATTTTTTGGTGATCCTGAGGGCATGAAAGCAATAATAAAATGCTCGGAAAAAAAAGTAGTAAAACCGAACGAAGACAGCATTCAATTACCAATCTCGTAGATTAGTCGAAGTTACATCCATGCATAGACCCAATATGATGCTTTTGAGTCAAGCGACACATACCCTACATTTGCGTCGATTTTCCACAAAAACTACCTTAATGACTGCATACTCTGCTTTATTAACTCAATGCCCAGCTTCCTTCCACTCATTGTTAATCTTTCACACTTATCCACCATCACACACACAACAACAAAAAATAACATCTACACACACACACACCCGGACACGTACAACTCCCGGACGTCCTCTCGGCACCGAATGCCGAAGCAGCGGCCAAAAAAGGCAAAGATGCAAAGGAGGATGAACCACCACCGGATGGGAAAACGGATCAGGATGCCACTGGAGATACCCTCGAGACAACACGTTCTGGTAAGTTAATTTGATTTATTTACAGTTTTCGCAACCTCCGAGCACCCCCCGGGCCGTGTCTCCACACAGAGGGACGTGAGTGAGCTAGGAACAACACGGCGAGTGCACTGCCAGGACGGACGGACGGACGGACGCGATGCAGCAGCTAGCTAGCAAGCGTGGAAGGAAACACACTTTTTATCATATTTCGAAGGTTCTCCACTTGCATGATGAAGTGGAATTTTTTTGCTCGCTACGATTCCTGGAAACGGGGTGTGAATCTACACTGACAAGAAAACCAGAAATGCGACACCAGAAACAATAGCTCGACAGCAGACTCGCTTTTGCCCGAAGGACGACGACGACGACTACGACGATGTGTGGACCTTGCAGAGCAGCGAACGGAAGAATGGCTTTTCTGTTGGAGTGGTTCAAATTTGAAATTTAAATTTTCCCGCGAATTGCTGCATTGTGTCATTGAGTGTGAGAGTTGGGCCAGGGGCGATTTTCGTCCTGGGTGCCACACGCTGCTGGTTGAGTAAATCTGGCGTTTATTTTCCAAAGGGAATGCTGTTTAACATGATTTTTTCACTCTCTTTTTTGTCTTTAATCTGCATGTTTGCCAGGCCTAGCCGAGGATGCCGATGATGCTGGTAAGATTTTATGGGTTAATTTTAGCACCATTGTAAATATGAGTCTTTTATAACGCACTGATTTTTTTCCTCCCGTTTTGAAGTACTTTTCTTATACGTGTTTTTTTTGTTTCGTTTGCAGGAAAGAAGAAAACCAAGCCGAAGAAAACGAAAAAAGGAGGTGAGATTTTTCAGCTTTTTCTTGGTTTAAAACAAAATTACCAACCAACTGATTGGGAAGTGCAAAACAACAGTTAGAGCAAAAAGGCAAAACCATTAATACGTACCATCAAAAAAACGGCGCGTAATCATATTAAACGAAAAGTAGGTAAAAAGCAAAAAAAAAACTGGAAAAAACGGAAGCATAGCCCTACCAGTAATTAGCACGTTCCTTGTACTATTTCCCTAGCTTGCTCACTTCAATTGTAGCGCATTACAGAGTTTTTTTTTTCTGTTTCACAAGTACTGTGCTGTTGTAACGACCTTCGCAGGAGCAAAACAGTTGTTGCATATCCTTGTTCGAAACCATGATGGTACTCCTTTTGTTTCACCCTCTCATCCCGTTCCGTTTTTTTCTTCTTCAACTCTAATTAGATGCCGACCATGGTCCGGAGACCGCCCTGGGAGCCGGGGCTTCCGGCGATAATGAGCTCGTTGAAGTTACAGTAAGTGTTGTTCCTATTGTTGGTTCTCTTTTCTTAGACATTCTCTCGAAACCCTTCCGGTAATCTTCTTTGCCAACAGAAAATTGTTTCAACCTCAATAAAGACACCAATTGTGCACGTTTGCTTCGGATTCATACCGGAAGACAAGCTGGACCCCAATCTGCGGTATGTTTACGTCATTCGGCGCTTCAGTACTTCGATCGGTAAGTGCAACTGTTTGGTTGCGGTAATTTGAATTCTAATCATCAAAACCACCACCATACAGAATCGTTCACCAACTACGAAGATTGCCGGGCCAAGATGCCCTACTATGCGCTGATGGGTTGCATGCGTGGTGCTCTGGTCAACAACGCCAAAGGCCTACTGGAACGTATCTACAAACAGGCCGTGCAGCTCCAATTCCGAGGAACCGAGCGTGGAGCGTCCCAAACCCTGACCAGCCGGGAAAGGATGACGATGACGTTGTCGACAAAGACGGAGAGGACTCCTCTCGAGCCGGCAGTCGGGCCAGTGTAGCCTTGATTGATTACTCGAAACCATCCGACTTTCGAATGAAAGCCATCCAGGCTCGACGTGCTGGGCATCGTTCGATGGGGAGGAATCTCAAATAGAGCTCAGCAGTGGACAATCGCTGAGTGAAACTCCGAGTAGCGAGTCAAATCTAAAGGCCTCGGAGGCGACGCTGGAAAGTGAAGCCACGGTCAAAGAGACGGCTTCGGAAAAGTGGAATAATCTACTGCTTGCTACCGATGCGAAGATTGAAGCCGATCGGGAAAAACAAAAGAACGCCCCAGTTTTTCAGGGACCAATGAAGGAGAACCTAATGCTGAATTTGGATAGCTTCATCAATGTAATGGATTGGACGATTGAGCATGTGCATTATGATTTCGGTATGCCAACACAGTACAATGCTCCTGGGCAGGAAGCCATCACGGTGGATGAAGATAAGTTCAAAATCAAGGTCGACATCCGCAAGACCACGGTCGACGAGCTGACCACCATGCAGCAGGAGGAAATCGTTGAAGGTTGGTCCATCTACATACGGAAAATGCTCCGGGAATCAATGGAACGGGTGAGATCGCTCTTTCGTCTAAGGTCATCCAGATTCCAATAATTACGCATTGCCGCTTATGCGGATATTTCTCGTTTAGGAACCGGAAGAAAGCACACCGATGGCGGAGTACAATCTGTGGCTGGAACGCGAGCTGGAGTACAACTGTATTATTGAGCAATTAAAATCGCCGTTCGTTATCCAGGTGTTTGGTGAGTAGGACGGTTCCGAGTTGAGGGAGAGGGAAATCCGTTCGCAACCGCAAATCCTGTTCGTTTATCTAAGCTCATGCCTCCAAAACGGTGGCTGAACTTTACACTTTGAAGAACACCGGCCGCGGTTGTTGGCCTCCCAACGAAATCCAGTTTGGTGGACCGCACCAAAGACTTGCATTGTTTCCACCTCCACCGGAGAACAAATTTTACTCTACCCAAACATGAGAACGATTTGACCCAACCAACGCGTGCAAATTTGCTGATAGTCTTTCTGGATGGTGCACCATATCTGTGTTGGGCACAATCTCCGTTGCTAAATCCCGGTATTTGAACGAACCTTGCTACTGCTAAGCTCGATTTTGGCACCATGCTATCACGGGTGTTCTGATTAGAGCGGTGAAATAATAAACAAAACGCGTCAGATACACCCCTTTGGCAAATGCCACGTTCTCATGCAGGTAGGTTCACATTTATGAAACGGAACCTCTCAATTCAGTAGCAGCAGTGCCGTTCAGGAGTAAATCCGATTGAATTTGGTCTACCCGTGGTGGAATGTTTTCGTATGATACCTGCCATCAGCGTCAGCATCAACATTCTGGTTGACGACGACACAGGCTCATGGGGGTGGTGGTTTCGGAAAAGGTTGAAACAACAAACTGAAACACGGGCTTGCAAACATTAAGATCCTGTTCCTCCCCGGTGCGTATTTTACTTGCGCGTTTATTGCATTTTCGGAAGAGCGATCGGTTAGCTGATTTAAGCGCTCAAATTAGCCCATTTCGATGTTCGTATACGGTAAACCTGTAATTCGCTCCCTTCTAGTCTAGCCCACGCGTACCTGATTAGGTTGTGTACGGAGTGTCACTATTTACTTCAATCAGAAAGTCGTAATCACCACCCTTTCTTCTTGCTTGCAGATACGCTGAAGGACAACGAGAGCGCCATTATGAAAGCTTGGCCGGTGCTGTTGAAAAAGCTAAAGGAGGCACTCAGCCTGGCCCGGGAGAATGTCGAACATTTGGCAATGCTGCAGGGTTACCTTCTGGTAAGTGTACGTAGGTCGATGGCATATTGCTGCACTAATCATTGTTGTAAATTTGGCCCCAGCTAGAACTTCGTACACCGAAAGACTTCTCAACTGCATTGAACCTCCTCTTGAGCTTCCAAACTACGGTTATTTGCTGATTGTGCCAGTTGAAAAGCCATATCAGAACAATAGCAGTGATACTGATTGCAGTTTTCAAAACTCGTTGGTGCTGATGGTTCTTCGGCAGCCATTCAGCTAGCCAGGAGAAAAGAAGAACCCCCAAATGATTGCAGTTTCAATTCAACTTCTAAAGCCCTCCGCTTTGCTTCTGTGTGTGCTGTACGGTCATAAGCATTAGTTTCAATTGAAGTGATTTTAGATATGCTCTTTTTGCCCGGCAGACCTCTCCACGGAGAAGTGTAGATTGCTGAAAATATTACTATCGGGGATTACCGGAAAGATATTGGTTGGCATTTTTGCGGTCTCGATTCCGGAGATATTTGTTCGATTTCAGTATGCGTCGCTCATTTGGCGGGGAAGCACCACCATCTAATTGGAAACTTTCCGATTCCGGTTTCAATGATAATTTCATTCCCAACTTGAGCGTTGTTGACCGGAAATCTGGCAATTATTACGAGCCTTTGCCTGACTTCTAATCGAAAGAGAAAGTTTCCGTTCCTAATTTAATTTCTGATAAATTAACATTTCATGTTAGCATGTCTCGCCCCCCTACGTTCGTTCATTAAGAAGGAGCGTCATCATCGCACTGTCCGACAGTTTAATCCTCCGCTGGGTGCTAGCTATTCCGAGAATGTTCGAAAAATACTTTCTACATCATTATCATCAACCAACATCAGCTTGTTGTAACACGATTCTTCCTCTTCGTTGCCTAAATTTCCAGAAAATCAAAAACGAGGAAGACTTCAACTTCATCCTATCCATTATCCCGAACGTAACGATCATACTGCGGCACATTTGGACCATGTCAAACTACTACAGCAAGGACCGGAACATGCTGAACCTGCTCGGCCAGATATCCTACGTGTTTGCGGAGAAAGTTAAAATACTAATTAATGTTGATACCATTTTCAAGTAAGTCACACTTAATTTAGCCAGTCAGCTGGAGTGTTAGCAGCACCGTTACAATGCTGCTTTGATGCTGGGTAGGTGAATGGATACCTACTTTCGGGCCCGTAATGCGATGGGAAACAAGTTTTAGTCATTTTGTCAGCAGCGTACCGATTCTCTCCAACGTGCTGTGGGATGTTGGTGTTACCAACAGGATGAGTTGCAACTTGAGATTGGTAACGCAATCACACACATACACAGACTTGTTTAGCGGAACATGTGTCCTGTTGTGTTTCCAGTTGGGGATCTGCTGTGGGAAATTGAGGCTAGATGGTTTCTCCAATTTCGATCTATGGAGAAAGTACACAAGTAAGCATGAGCATATGTAGTAAATCAACTCTAAATCTGCATTTCAGATGCTACAAGCTTCATTACTAGCATTATATCAGCATCTTGAATGCTATTTGTTGTAAAGTTGAATTTCAAATGCTATTTAAATGCTTGTAGCCTGTAATAAGCATTTTGAATGCAAAATAGCATTAATAAAGCATTATCATTGCATTGCAGTAAAGCAGCCGTATATTGGGCCAAAAGCGGCATTTATGTAGCATTTAAAGCGACTTAATTGCTTGATAGACTGCCGTAAAGACGCTTTGGAACTGCTTATTGGTTACCTTGGTAGTGATTCTTTTAGTCTGTAAAATGAAGAACGATGAGTTCTTGAATGTTCTTTTTATGAAAAATACCGTTCAGCCATTATAGGCTCTTATAAAATTCATTAATTTATAATTGTAATTGTGAATTCTTGGGGATAGGCAGCGAGAAACAGAGCACTTCTAATTTCTATGAGTTTCTGTATCTTCATCTAGAATTCTGCTGCTCCATTATAGCCAAATCAGCCCTCTGTAATTACAACTGATCATACTTGGGACTAACATACACTACCAGACATAAGTACGGACTTGCTTGGAAAAGTGTTGCAACACTCAGTTGAATATTGCATCACCTTGAAAAGTTTAGCATCATTTAAACTGCCGTTATAATCCTTCTAATAATGACTTCTCATTCAAATGAGAATACAATTTTTTAGGTCTGATTCGTTTCGTATTCGAGCGATTCAGGTCTAATTCACACATTATTCAAGTGATTCCGGAGAAACTCACCTCAAATTCAAGTAATTCAGGACTGATTGAACCCATTCAAGTGATTCAGTTCTGGCTTACTTCATATTCAAGTGATTAAGGTCTAATTCACTTCCTATTTATGTGATTCAAGGCTGACTCACTTCATATTCAAGTGATTCAGGCCTGATTCAATTCACACTCAAGTGATTCAGGCCTGATTTCATTCATATTCAAGTAATTCAGGACAAACTAACCTCAAACCAAAATGATTCAGGACTAAATCACTTCATATTAATGCGATTGAGGTCTTATTAATTCCATATTCAAGTGATTCAAGTCAGAATCGCTTCATTTTCAAGTGATACAGGACTGCCTCATCTCAAATTCAAGTGATTTAGGACTAATCTCAAGCAACACAGCTTGTAATAAACAAGTTGAAAGTACTGTTAAAATGACAAATCAATATAAGTGTATAATACTTTATTTCATACTTTAATATGAAGTAAAATGCGCAAAAAGTGAAGCCTTATAAAACATTAAATGGAAAAAATCTTTCTCATACAAAAATATAACAACTCCAACCATGGGATTAAAACACTAGTCCTTGGCGTGATAGGTTTGTAGCTTCTTTGCTAAGCCAACTCCGGTGGTTGAGAAGTTAAATCTGACTAAAATCTGTATCCACATTAATCCCGACACCTTCAAATCATTGTAACTTTTGAAATATTGCACGTAGGAATGAACATTTTTACTGTGGTGTAGCTGAGAGTCTATTATAAAAAAGACTATGATTGATGTTTACATTTCAAGTTTAGTATTCAAGATGGCGACGAAAGAAAAACAAGTGCGCGAGCGAATTTTGTACGAGCGTACGGCAAATCCTGACTTATCAATACGAGACCTTGCAAAAACATTGGAATTGCCTAAATTCACTGTTCACGATGTGCTCAAATCATTTTCGGAACGTTTGATGGTGGAGAGGAAACCGAGAAGTGACAAAAACATTGGACGCGCTGATCCTGTCAAGGACGGAAAGGTGAAAAGGATATTAACGAAAAACCCAAATCTCTCCATTCGAACGGTGGCTCATAAAATAGGGATGTCGCCTGGTTTTGTCCAAAAATCAAAACAACGTTTGGGACTTAAGTCTTATAAAGTAAAAACAGTTCCAAGTCGCAACGACAAACAGAACTTGGCAGCAAAATCACGGACTCGACGTTTGTACTGCGAATATTTGACGAAGTTCTCATGCGTTGTTATGGACCAAGAAACTTATGTCCTGGAGGATTTCAATCAGCTTCCAGGGCTGGCTTTTTGTTCTGCTATGGCCAGAAATGCTACAGCTGAGCATTTCAAAACGAAGAAGGCATCGAAATTTCTCAAAAAATACCTTGTGTGGCAAGCAATTTGCACGTGTGGCAAAAAGAGTAAATGTTTCGTCACTACAGGCACAATCAACAAGGAGATCTATCAAAAAGAGTGTGTGCAGAAACGATTGCTACCCTTCATCAAAAGTCACAAAGAAAAACCTTTGTTCTGGCCCAATTTGGCATCATGCCAAAACTGTGATGGAATGGTACCAAGCAAATCATGTGAACATTGTACCAAAAACCTTAAACCCGCCAAATTGACCAGAGCTACGACCAATCGAGAGATATTGGGCTCTGATGAAGTGGAAGCTTTCTGGAAAGAAGCAAGGAATCAAAGACATCAAACACTTCCAGCAAATTTGGACAAAGACGGCTTCTACGATTTCTGAAGAGTCTGTACAAACCCTAATGGACGGAGTTAGGCGCAAAGTTCGAAAATTTTATGCAAATACCGAATAAATATGTTATGTCTTCACGAATTGTTAAAACACATGCCATGAATCTGAAATAAACAACAACGACGGAAATATAATGTGAAATTTATGTTTTATTCATGTTTTGAGGAGTCCGGATTATTGCGGATACAGACCTTATCTACGATTTTCTTCCCGTTGGCAGTGAAGTCACAATTTTGTACAACAAATTCATTGTTATGAGGAAAAAGAACACGCTTTGCAAAACATGGTTGGTGTTATGTAGTTTTAACGGTCTTTAGAACTACCCATAACATCATGTCCTGTTCGTGTTTTATAAATGTATGGAACAATGTTTTTAAGATAAATATAAAGTATAAATCACTTCCAGCAGTGAGAAAACCTATGTTTAGCACAATCGTCAGTCAGATTGGTATATAGAATACGAGAGATTCAGAACGATCTGAACTAGACATGTTTTGCAATCCATTTATAATACTCTTACGAAACAAACAATTATTAATAATTGTATAAAGATGTTTTGTGTGTTACTCGGGTTCCCTTGGGAAACGCGTGTTACTTGGGACTTCTCATGCAAGTGATTAAACTTTTTTTAGGTCTGATTCACTTTGTATTTGAAAGATTCCGGTCTGATTCACTTTATATTCAAGTGATTCAAGGCTGGTTTTCTTCATTATCAAGTTATTCAATTCAGACCTACTTCATATTTAAGTGACTCAAGTCTGATTCGCAGCTTGCGTGCAACATCGAAAGAAGAGTGCACTTCGCAAGAGCATGGACACAAACATTAAATGAATTTTGAAAGAACAAATTTTGTTCTTTCAAACGTGTTTCCGTCTTCAACCATTCGAATATTGTTTTCTTCTCTGTTTGTTGCTTTTTAGTACAAATCACCCGTAAGCTATCAAAGAATATTGAAGCTTTGAAATCTGTGTTATTTTATTTATTTTTTGGGGCATTTCCAAATCGTGGTGCTACGAGTCGTTTTGCTGAGCCTAACAAGTAAACGCAAATCTTGCAAATGGCTGCAATTACTGTAACAGGACAATTCATACACCAAATTGCTTCTCTAATGATGCTCAACGTCTGTCATGTGTCAAGAATCATTCGTCGCGGTACCGTTGGAGGAAAATGCTCTGTCTGTCTACGCAAACCAAGGGCAATTTGGACGTCCTCCGAACAACGATCAGCATTTTCGATCAAGTCCACCACTATGAATCGTTGATCAGGAGTAAATTCAAAGGAATCCTTGAGCAGCGTTTGTGGCCCTACAAAACGAAGGAATTTTGACACGTTGCATTGCAATGAGAATGTGCGTTAGTAAAACCATGGTTGTTAGATGCATAAAAAGAATTCAGGAAAACCGTTCTAAAGAGAACTGCGTCCGATATGGAAGGGTTCGGATTACAACTAAGAGAGAGGACTAAGGAGTGTATCGAATATAAGCTATCCACACACATTTGCGATGTACGCATGTATTTGTGATGGTTTTTTATGCTCTGAACACTGCATGCTGTGCGTTTGGCTGTCAGCTTTCTTTTGTTTACTTGTTTGTGCGGTTCAAATTCTGCGTTTTCAAAAGGTCGCGTATTGAAAAGGAAGTAAAAATTAAGGTTCTGCACACATGGCTAAGTGAGAAGGGTATTACCATAGACTAACTCTAAGACCAGTAGGTCCCATACAAATACGTTTTTTTTTCTTGGCTCAGTCAGTACTAGCACATCGGTCTCAAGCTCGGTCCCAAGCTCAATAATGCGCCCCTTATAATGAACTCACACGAACACACTCTCAAATATTCTGTCAAAATAACACAGCAAATCAAAACAAAGGCGCAAATATGTATAGTAAGGTGTTGGCTTCAAGGTGTACTTTGGACCAAGGGGTTCTACAACAGTGAACCAATTTGAAATCGCTACTTGCATATTGATTGTTGGTATTACTATGCGAAAATTGGCGAAGCGGTTTGGAATTCATCATGCGAGTGTTAAAATCATCATTAATAAGTTTGGGGAACACTATTTTTTGGATGAGCTACCAGGAAGAGGCAGAAAACCCGGTTCTTCCAACCCGAAACTGGAGCAGAAAGTGGTATCTCTAATCATGAAGAACAAATCAATGTCAATACGTGATTTGGCCAAAAAAGCAGGAACGAGTGTCGGAATGATCCAGCGTATCAAGAGGCGAAACCACCTGAAGACCTACAAGAAGCAGAAAATCTCGAAACAACGTGCAGAACAGAAGAAGCGAGCAGCAACAAGGGCCCGGAAATTGTATTCGCGTCTTTTGCAGCGTTCGGATGCATGCGTTTTGATGGACGATGAGACCTATGTAAAGGAGGACTCAAAAACCCTTCCAGGTCCACAATACTTTACTGCCGTCGTTGGGGAGGATGTGAGTGATGCGGACAGGTCGATTCAAGTGGAGATATTCGGTCGAAAGGTACTGGTATGGCAAGCAATATGTTCCTGTGGTTTGAAGTCAACCATTTTTTACATTACCGGAACTATAAATGTGGAAATCTATCGATCTGAGTGTCTCCAGAAGAGATTGTTGCCTTTATATAAGAAGCATAGTACACCTCCACTGTTTTGGCCGGATTTAGCGTCGGCTCACTATGCCTGCCAAAACCACTCTCAATTGACTTGCGGAAAAGGGTATAGATTTCGTTGAGAAAAATATAAATCCACCAAATTGCCCTCAGCTTCGACCCATCGAACGTTACTGGGCAATCGTGAAGAGGGTCTTCAAGAAGACTGGTAAGGCAGCTGGGAACATGCAGGAGTTCCAAAAATTCGGGCTCAAGCGTCCAAAAATGCGATGCAACACTTGTCCTGAACTTGATGAAGAGCATTCGATCCAAAGTTCGAAAATTCGTGAAGGAATAACTTAAATTTCATCCGGTCTTCATTATGTTCAAGTTTAACCTCGTACAATAAAGGATCAATTTTTTGTATGAATAAAATATCGGTTTTCAACATAATTTGAAAGAAAGTTTGTGGATAGCTTATTTTCGATACACTCCTTAATACATAACGGTTCTATGCAAACGAAAGAGAACGCGTACCGGAAATTCGCGAAGAATTGAATGCTGTAAGAAGCTATGCTCTTTCTGTATCAACAGTGCTTCGATGGCTGCCCGTGGTGGGATTAAAGGGTCGTATTGCTGCCACAAAAACCTCCACTCCGTGATGCAAATAAGAAGATAAAATGGCTTCAATGGGCAAAAGGTCACGAACATTGGAACATGATGCAGTGGTCGAAGGTATTATTTGCTGATGAATAAAAATTCAACGTATTCAGCAGTAAAAGGAGGGTCTTCGTCTGCCGTCTCCCCGGTGAGCGAATTAATCCAGGATGTGACGTACCCACCATCAAATACGGAGGAGGCTCGGTGCTAGTTTGGGGTTCGTTTGCAGATCTGGTGTTGGGAATTTGATCCGTATAGACAGAATTCTTTAAAAAAAGAAAAGCCAGAAAAGCAAAACGCTATTCCAAACGGATTGCGACGATTAATTGGTAAAGGTTTTGTCTTTCAACAGGACAATGATCTTTAGCATTGTCGAGGGTTCGTTCAAGGCTTGTACCAAAACGAAACGTTATCTAAACCGGATCTAAATCCAATCGAACTGCTATGGGATGAGTTGAACCGCAACACGTTCCCAGATACCATAAATACTTGTTGGAGTGCCTACAAACAGCTTGGAAGGATACCACGGACGATACATTGCAGAATCTCATTGAACAAATGCTGAGAATTGTACGACTGTTAAAAGAGCAAACGGCTGGTATTTAAAGGAAAAAAATTAAAGGAGTAAGTAAGAACACCAGGGAGAGCAAATCGAAATCGGGTCGAAAAAAAAGGTCCTGCTAACCCTCGTTTGGATGAACGTATAATGAAGGGATTCGAACACAAGCAGGAGGTTTCAGAGTGTGGCGAAAATAGTTAGCACTTCGAAGTCCAGTGTTCATCGTGCCAACGACCGTTTGAATCTTCGAACTTATAAGAAGCAAAGGCAGCCGAAACGGAGTCCGAAACAGAAAGCATCCATCAGGCCCCGAGTGCACAAGATTTACGATACGAAGTTTGATGGAAAGTCGAACTGTATAATCATGGATGACGAAGCCTACGTGAAACTCGACTACAAATCCTTGCCGGGACCACAATATTCTACGGTGCGTGAAGATTAAGTATTGAACCTGTCTGAGACATCGATCCAATCCGAAAAGTTTGGTAAGACAGCTATAGTCTGGCAAGCTTCTTGTGGCTATGCTAAGATTTTGCAACACTTCACTCACAACTGCTTCGATGAACAGTGAAATATACACAAGGAGTCTGTTGTCTTTTGGCCAGATCTTGCGTCTTGTTATCACTCAAAATCAACGGTAGAATGGTATACCACCAAAGAATGTTTCATTCATTCCAAACAGAAATGAACCCTTCTGAATATCCGCAAATTCGACCAATTGAAAAATTTTGGGCATTGACTACACCTTAGAAACATGTTTTGGCAACAGATACCATTTCTACAGTTTAAAAAAATTGGAAGAAAGTTTCAAAACCTGTCCCCAAGAAGTCAGTGCTGAATCTTATGAACAACGTTTGCAAGAAGGTGCACCAGCTAGTATACAATGTCTAGATTGCAAATATTGGGAACACTAACCTGATGTAGTATTCTATTGTTAACAGTTTATTTAATAATAATTGAAATTCTAACACCTGTG